>JBBMJZ010016378.1:0-10997 GCA_037833815.1 Zingiber zerumbet | reverse complement strand
ACTTCTTTTCATTCTAGTTCTCAAAGAGTAATCGGTCAATGTTTTTGTTTGTTGCAAATGCCTATCCTCTTAATCGTTACTAATGAAAAGTTATAACAAATATATTACATTTTATTCTTAGTTTTACTTGTCTCTGGAAATACTTTTATTGGTTGTTTTTCTTTTCTTTCAATTGCTCTTTCCCTAAAATGTTTCTTTCTCCTTTGCTTGTTACATTTTTTTGTTGAACTACATTCCAATACTGGAAGAAATTCCTTATATTTATATTGCAACTTCTGGTTATGGAAACACAACGATTTAACATGACAGCCTTATTGGAAGTTAAACTGGAAAAGAAATGGCTTTTTCTGTTTTAAGTTTCTCTTTGATTACTTTGTGCCTACTTGTTGATGACATAAAACTTAACATGCAGAATACCTTCCTCGAGTTATAGTCTAGATATCTGCAGTCAAGCTTATGTTATACGTATAGGCATAACAGCGGTATCTAAGGTAAAAATGCTATAGAAGAGTCATCATCTGGTAGTAATTATCTAACCAATTCATATATTTGCTTTGTTATTAAGGTCAGCAGTAATCATCTATTAACTTGCCCTACATTTTAGTCATCGCCAGCAGATAAAGAAACCATGCACATTAACTTTTTGAACAAACATCTCCATATTGTTAGTATCAGTATTCTCTTATAGTCTACTAATCTGTTTCAATTCTGATTCTTGCTGTTTGTGGATTTTCATGTGTAGAAGAATCACAGTGTCTGAATTCAGAGTTATGGCATGCATGTGCTGGACCTCTAGTGTCATTACCAGCTGTAGGAAGTCGGGTGGTATACTTCCCACAAGGTCACAGTGAACAGGTTGGTTGGTTGAGTCAGATTTATATCAAAGTTCTTCATCAAATATTTTGAAACATGTCATATTCTCTCAGGCATGTTGTTTAATCATTTCAGCTTTGTCCTCAGGTAGCAGCATCAACCAACAAGGAAATTGATTCTCAGATTCCCAACTACCCCAACTTGCCTCCTCAGTTGATCTGTCAGCTGCATAATGTTACTATGCATGTAGGTTTTGTAGTATTCTGAAAATTTACTTACTTAGTATCTATCGTGGATGCAACTATAAAAGATGTGCATTCTCATTTCTATAGGCGGATGTGGAGACTGATGAAGTTTATGCTCAGATGACACTACAACCATTGAGCTCGGTAATGAACTTTATGATCAGGCGTTCTCCTTTCAATTGTATGAGAATTGTATTTTTAGTTTGTTTACTCCTCATTTGTTCTAATATACAGCAAGAGCAAAAAGATCCATATCTCCCTACAGAATTGGGTGTCCCTAGCAAACAACCAACCAATTATTTCTGTAAGGCATTAACTGCTAGTGACACCAGTACACATGGTGGATTTTCTGTTCCTCGTCGAGCAGCAGAAAAAGTATTTCCTCCTCTGGTAAGTATTTGATGTACTATGCTGATTAGCTGCCAGTTTTCTGAATTCCTATTCTGACAATATCTGCCTATTTGCCAATGAAATTTAAAGGATTATTCACAGCAACCTCCTGCTCAAGAATTGGTTGCTAGGGATCTTCATGGAAATGAATGGAAATTCCGTCACATTTTTCGTGGTGAGTTTGTGTTCAATCAACTTAAAATCTTTGTGAATGTTTTATGTCATGTTCTTCTTGACACATAAGATTATTCATGTGGAGATTGTAGATAGTATCCAGCAATTGGCATACATTCTGTTTTTTTCCCCTCAGACATGTGTCCATACCTGCAAACTTTGTTTTTGGTTTTCATCATTTGACCACCAATGAATGGTATCTTCCTTCCTACCCGTTCCTTGTTCGAGACCATAATTTATTTTAGTTGGATTTCATATTGTGTTACTTTTGTGGTTTTTTTTTTTGGCTTGGTACTTATGTTCAAATGTTTTTCCCATCCGTTGCTAGGTTTTGTGATGTCACATACAGATTTATCAATATTCATATGCAGGTCAGCCAAAGAGGCATCTTCTTACCACAGGATGGAGTGTATTTGTGAGTGCAAAAAGACTTGTTGCAGGAGATTCTGTTCTTTTTATCTGGTATGACCATACTTTCGCTAGTTAAAAGTTTTGAGCATATCTATTACCTGCTCAAATTAATGAGTTTATTCTGATTTAGGAATGACAACAATCAGTTGCTTTTGGGTATTCGGCATGCTAATCGACCTCAAACAGTTATGCCCTCATCTGTACTGTCTAGCGATAGCATGCACATTGGCCTTCTTGCTGCCGCTGCTCATGCTGCTGCTACCAATAGCCGATTCACCATCTTCTATAACCCAAGGTAAATGGAGTTCATTCTGAAAAATTATGTTTTTATTTTTATTTTTATTTAAAATAGAAAATAATATGTGCTCTCAGGGCAAGTCCTTCAGAATTTGTTATTCCATTAGCTAAGTATGTTAAAGCTGTCTTTCACACCCGTGTTTCTATGGGTATGCGTTTCCGGATGCTGTTTGAAACTGAGGAGTCTAGTGTTCGAAGGTGAGTTCCTCTTTGTTCCTTGATATTTCTGTCTTGCATGCTCATTAGTATATTTTTAGTTGTCAGTTTCTTTTAATTTTATGTAATCCTTCTTACATAGTACATAACTTTGAACTGCCTCCTTTGGCTTTGCATATGATTCATGAAATGATTTGGTGTGGGTCTTCAGATACATGGGCACCATTACAGGAATCAATGATCTTGACTCTGTCCGGTGGCCAAACTCACATTGGCGATCTGTCAAGGTGAGTATTTGCAAATATCTTGCTTTGGCTTTGTGGTTTGAGAGCGTATGCAATTATTTTGTCATCCTTGCAGAAGTGTAGTGGCAATAAAAACATTGCAAATGGTTTTATTTTTTTAAATTTGTTATTTTCTGGTGCAGGTTGGTTGGGATGAATCAACAGCGGGAGAAAAGCAGCCTAGAGTTTCACTTTGGGAGATTGAACCCCTAACAACCTTTCCTATGTACCCATCTTCCTTTCCTCTTCGGTTTAAGCGCCCATGGCCCACTGGACTTCCCTTCTTCCCTGGTATGCTTTAATGATGCTAATTGGGATGCTAAAAATCTCATCACCAAGATCACTAACTGCTAGACCCATAATCTCCATCACCTAGTTATATTCCTACTAATTCTTTTGTACATAACAATTTATATAGGTGGAAGAGATGATGATATCGGTATAAATTCGCCTCTGATGTGGCTTAGAGGAGATGTTGGAAATCCCACATTTCAGTCACTGAATTTCCAGGGTGTTGGCGTTTCACCTTGGGTTCAACCCAGATTTGATTCTTCATTCGTTGGTCTACAACCTGAGATCTACCAGGCAATGGCCGCAGGAGCCGTTCAAGAAATGACGACCACGATTCACGCCAAGCACGAATCTCCAGCCATGATTCAGTTCCAGCAACCTCAGAACACAACTAGCAGACCCAATCCCCTATTACCACTAACTCAGGTCCTACATCTGCAACCTCAAACACAGCAATCATATCTTCAAAGCATCCAAGGAAGTGAACTGCAAACTCAGACTCAGTCTCAACTTCTTCAGCATCCTTTGCAACAAAGAAATTCATTTGCTGAGCAACAAGAGCAGCAACAAGTTCCACAGCATCAGCAGAATCAGAATCTGCAATTGCAGACACCACAGAATCAACAAATTCAGCAACAGAAGGCTATGTCTGGTTATCAAAACCTTTCTAATTTATCAGCAAATCTTCCTAATCATTGCTCTAGTTCTCAATCACCATCAACCACACCGTCCATGGTTTCCCCATCTTCCAAGCTGAAGGATTTCCCCGATTCTAATTGTAATTCTGTTTCTGTATCTGCTGCTTCTCCCTTGCATAATATTTTGCATCAGTTTACAAGAGAAGAAGCATCGCAGCTTAATTCGCCAAGGTATGCACAAGTAGTTAATTCCAGTCCATGGCCATCAAAGAGAATTGCAGTTGAATCTATACTCCCTTTAGGAGCTCAAAGTGTGCTTTCACAGACAGAACAGCTAGGTGCAGCACAACCTACTGCATCTTTACAATGTGTTACATTACCATCATTTCCCGGAAGGCAATGCTCAATGAATGATGTTGGTAACATGGACAACCAAATCCAGCATTTGTTTGGTGTCAGTGTCAACTCATCACTCTTGGAACCAAATGGCATTTCAAGCCTCAGCAATGGTGAGAATGAGACTGATTCAATGAGCATGTCTTACTCTGCATGCAATTTATTGAGTTCCTCTGGAAATGATTTCTCTTTCCGTCAACCTATGGGCACTTCAAATGTTTTAGATGAATCTGGATTTTTGAGGACCACTGAGAATATGGATCAAACAAATACACAGAGTGGAACATTTGTTAAGGTGGATCTATCTTCTGTATTTTGAATTTATCTTGTATTTCTCTTATATGAAATTTATTTTAGTGCATGAAAAATTGGAACTACAAAGCACAGCTTTTTGCATGTGTGCTGCTTGGTTTTAGCATGTATTCACTATAATGTGAACGATCACAGGTTTCAAAATCAGGGTCATTTGGGAGATCATTGGACATTACCAGATTTAGCAGCTACCATGAATTGCGAAGTGAGCTTGGGCATCTGTTTGGCCTAGAAGGCCAATTGGAAGACCCTTTGAGATCAGGCTGGCAGCTTGTATTTGTTGACAAGGAGAATGATTTTCTTCTTGTTGGCGATGATCCTTGGCAGTAAGTTCTTTTAGCTAACATTGTAATAGGATAATTCTCTTTCAAGCATCCTTTAACATATTATACATTGACTCCTTAGTTTTCCTTGCACCATGCACTGGCATTTAATTTTCTTTGCCTTTGAACATTTACTGCCACTTATAGTGATTACTTTTAACTGTTATCTTCTAAAATGTTTTTATATTTTTTAAGAATTTGAGAGTCCTAAGCAGTTGTAGATTCTTGTTTACTTGGTAAGTTCATATTCTTTTAAAATGTGTTGTTCCAGGGAGTTTGTAAACAATGTCTCGTGCATAAAGATCCTTTCACTTGAAGAAGTGCAACATATGAGCAAACAAGGTGTAGATCTGGCGAATTCAGCTCCCATGACTAGGCTTCAAAGTAACAACTGTGATGGCTATGTCAGTCGGCAGGATGCAAGAAACATTGGCACCAGGATCACATCAGTGGGGACCTTCAAATACTGAAGACACCATCCTCTCTTCCCATTATCTAGATACCTCCCTGGCCATTATTTTTGTTGCATTTAGGA
This sequence comes from Zingiber zerumbet, assembly GCA_037833815.1. Taxonomy (NCBI): domain Eukaryota; kingdom Viridiplantae; phylum Streptophyta; class Magnoliopsida; order Zingiberales; family Zingiberaceae; genus Zingiber; species Zingiber zerumbet. The sequence continues at coordinate 5,732 of JBBMJZ010016378.1, read as the reverse complement.
GATGTGACTTGAGTGTTTGTCTACTTGATTTGTGTACCTTTAATGATTGTAACCTAAATGATATGTGCTCAGAACCTTGATACACATGCCAAAACTCTACTTTCTTAAGACTCATTAAGCTAATGCAGGCTATCCCATTATTTTGTTTTGTCATACATGATTCCTAGAACTTGTTGGTTAATGCACGCTGTCCCTAAATTTTATCATATTATTCTGTACCACATGTCAAAGTATGGCACACACCAGTACTTCACATCCGATTACTCAGGTAACTACAACACCTGCATCTGTATTTTCTTTTTGCCTAGTGTAGAATTGCCTGAACTTTTCACTTCTCAGACTTGGAAGTTACAAATTCATTCAAGTATGGAATAAGTCTTTGGAGCAGAGACATGGTGTCAGCTTCTGCAACAGCTGGAGTCTGTCACATTCCAGTGTGGAGGACCACAGCCAGAAAAGTCAGAGACCACACCCCATGTAAGTTGGTCCCTCTCCAAGCGTGAATTGCACTCATGGCCTAGTGGGAAAGAGACTTCCTTTTTTCAGGTCAGAAACTAGTTTTTCTCTTACACCAACCCATGTATGATCTATCCTCCCCACCATTATTTTTTCTCACACATCCCTCTCACTGTCCTTTTCATGGAGATAATACATTCTTTAATTTTCAGTATTTCTGCCTTGCTGCAGGATTGATTAATGTTTGGTTGGTTGAGGTTGAGTTGAGATGACACAATGCCACTGGGACTTAAAAGTGGGAGCATGTGGCCTCCATTAACTCCCACTTACTAAAGGTATGGACATCTTCTTCCTTGGCATCTTCTTTCTTCCATCACTATTATGGTCATTCTCCCATCCCTTTCAGATCTACATTGGCCCCAGTGGCCTCAGAACTGGGCATGTGCCCTTTGACTACTTTGTTGGAAAAGTATCTTCTAGCTTCATCTGAGGTGACAGTAATAATCACCCGTTAGAATGGTTTATTATCCAGCGTTTGCAAGCAACAACAGTGCTGCTGGATGAAACATGGGTAAATTTTCATGCACTCCTCATTGGCAAACACAACTTTACATGCAGTCCCCATCCATGAAAAATTTTCTTTTCACTCCCCAGTCAAACATATTTACCTAATTGTTCATGATATTTTTAGGTACAAAAAGTCTAAAAATCAGTATAAATCATCTTAAATTCAGTATATTAAATTAGAATCTAGTATATTTTCTATCAAATTGAGGACGATTCTTTTTTCATCTCAAAATATACTCGATTTTAGTTTAATGTGCTGAATTTAATAGAAAATATACTCGATTTTTAATATAAAGTACTGACTTTAAGAAGAATTATACTCGTTTTCGGACTTTTTGTACTCAATTTTGGACTTTTTGTACCTAAAAAATCTGGGTTAATTTCGATAGAAAATATACTCGATCCTAGTATAGAGTACTGGATTATAGTGTAAAGTGCTGAATTTAACAGGAATTATACTTATTTTTAGACTATTTATACCTAAAAAATAAGAGAGACAATTTTAATAGAAAATATACTCAATTTTTAATATAAAATACTGACTTTAAGAAGAATTATACTCGTTTTCGGACTTTTTGTACTCAATATTGGACTTTTTGTACCTAAAAAATTCTGAGGGGCAATTTAGGTATCAATATTTGTATAAGGGAGTTGAAATAAGTAATACTTTGCTTGCAGGGAGTGGAAATAAAATTTTTTGGACATAGAGATTATATGCAAAGTTAACATTGTGATTGGGGATTTTTCTCTAATTTATCGATTATTCTATCTTTAGAAAGTAACTAATTTTCTTATACCCTACTTGGATAGATAGACAATTTAAATAAGTTCACATATTTTTTAATTTTTAATTTTTTCACATTTATAAATTTATAAATATAGGAAGGGAAGCCTTAGCGCAACAGTAAAGTTGTCGCCATGTGACCAAAGTCACGGGTTTAAATCCTAGAAATAGTTTTTTCTAAAAAATAGGGTAAAACTACGTACAATGGATCATTCCCTGAGATCCCGTTTAACAGGAGCTTCATGTATCAAGCTGTCCTTTTATTTTTTATATAAATTTATAAATATTTTTTTAAAAAAAAATAAAAATATAAATAATAATCTCGAACCGTCGTCGTAAACCATGAACCAAGCCGTCACTGACGGTTACGAATTGTGAATCGAAATCACTTTTGAAGGTTAAAGTTAAGAGTTGAAATGTTTTTAAACTGCCGATGCAATTATTCCGAACTATCGAACCATCGGTTCGAGCAATGGTCCGGTTTAGTTCAGATTTCAAAAGTGCATCAAACAAAGATTGTGCAGCCTGCTGGTGGTCCTCTCATTTCAGCAGTAGGTACTCCAGTCAATCTCACTTTTCCTGGTTTGCCACATTTTGCAGACAGCATGAGCTCCAGTTTCTCCCACTGAGCATTCCTCCGGCACAGCCTTGCCTCCGACCTCAGTTAACAGAAAGTAGCAGTTCATCCTGTCTAAAGGAAGTAGCTGCAAGGATCTATTCTGATTATGATAGTTGTCTTAGGTGCACAACACTTTCTTCTGAGGCATTATAGATCTTGAAAAGCTTGCATTATGGATCGAACTCAGTAGTTGTTTTGGCAGTTTCTGATAAAGTAAATTCCCTAATTTTCGATACTCCCTCCTTTTGCACAGACATGAATTTTGAATGTGGCCCCCCAGCAGATCTCTTAGCTAGACAGCACATTCCCTATCTGCAAAAAGATGACAAGCCACAAAGCTGAAGGCTATCAAGATAGAAAAGCATGGTATAAGTTGGAATCACAGATAGGATCCTAAGGCAATTGGGAGGGAGTTATGTGGTGCACCATCGCGTCTGTCTTTTTTGTGCTTCCTTCGATGTGATCTCGTGCACTTTCCTTCCATCAGAAGGCTTCGTCGATGACTATTCTTCTCCCAATTCCTTGTGAATTGTTGGTTCTAGTACAGCAATATTTGTCTTTCCAGCTAAGCAAGAATGTGCTGTGCTCTTTGCAAGTTCCTAAACTGGGGAACCTCATTTAAGTTTTCCACCGTAAATGTCCATATCTGGTGATGAACCGATCGATCCTTTCACTTTTCTTTTTCTTTGCTGCTTGCTTTAAAGGAATCTTGTTATATAAAGGAATCTTCCCATTAGTCTTGGAGCCAGGAATCCCTCAAACTTCAGAATGAAGCACACAAACCTTGATCAAGTTGCAGAGCTTCCTCTTCGATTAGTTAGATATGGAGCTGAAGCGGCTGCAAAATTTGTTGCTGTTTCAGAGCTTAATCGAATCTGTCTTCATTCTGATTCTTATGATGACTCCCGATACAAACAAAGTAAACTCATCTTTCTACTTGAAGCTATTCTTCGAACTTCCATTCTGTTGGAGAAGCTAAATCTATAATTTCAAAGTGCAGAATTGGATTCGCCAATTAGCTGGATGAGCAAGCTCACTAAAAAGGCAGACAGCTATTTGAAAGGCATCAGAGATCATGGTATGTAATTTATTTCATAGTTTGGAATCTCATACTGTAATAGGCAAAATGTATCATTCCGGTAAATCACCAAAATTCGTTACCACTCGGCACCCAAGTTCAAAATCTTGAGTTATGTATAGTTTCAGTCTTTGACTGAAAAGATATGCATGGTGCCAGTGATCGATTGGAGGTTAAAGGAGGAAGGAGATGAAATAAGGGAAGGAGACATTGTTTGTGTTGAGTTTTAACGTTTGACCGGAAAGATTGCATGAATTGGAATGCTATGTTTTAGTAATTTAAAACCATGTTCAGCATAGATAATATCTCTTTATTATATTTCATCTCCTTCCTTCTTTAACTTCAATCCATTACTAGCATCATGCTTCGACATTCCATTCAAAAATCAAAACTTTGGCACTGCTCAAGATTTTGAACCTTGATTTATTTATTTATTTATTAAAAAAATGGAATGCAAGAACCAAATCAAATTGAACTACAACTTCGAATTTTTTTGGAAATTTCAGTGAGTTTAGGGTCCAAGATTTCAGAGACGGTCAAGGGAAAATTGAGCTTGGGAGCAAAAATTCTTCAAGCTGGTGGAGTCCAGAGAGTTTTCAGACAAAGTTTCACAGTTGAAAAAGGAGAGAAGCTTCTCCATGCATTCCAGTGCTACCTATCAACAACAGCCGGTCCTATTGCGGGCCTGCTCTTCATTTCGATAAATAAGATCGCTTTCTGCAGTGATCAATCGATCAGAATCACATCTCCCGAAGGAAGTTTGGTACGAGTTCCCTACAAGGTACTTGTTTGATCAATCCTAACTTGCTACGGTCTTAGGACTTTCTGAAACTCAACCAATGAATTGATTTCCACAGGTTTTGATTCCACTGGGAAAGGTGAAAAGAAACAATCTGTGCGAGAACACATACAAGTCTAATCAAAAATACATCCAAATAGTGACCGTTGACGAATTCGAGTTTTGGTTTATGGGCTTTCTCTGTTACCAGAGATCATTGAAGTATTTGAGAAGAGCAATTTCAGCATCACAACTAGAAGATTTGCATTGAATTCATGAAAGAGAGTTGGAAGCTAACTGCATCCTACTTTGTATATTTGGATGGAGGAAATGTGCTTGGTAAATTTTTAACTGCAACCGATCTCTGTTCAGAGCAATATTCACTCTTGTTCTTAAAGTAGAGTTGGTCATCTTCCATACATCAGAAAATAGTGGTTTAGGTTATTAACTTTGATAGAAAAATATAAGGAAAGGAAACATAACATATAAGGACAGAGGGACCAAACATGATATTGTTAGATCTACTCTTCTAAGTAAAAGCGCAATACCATTTACACAATTGAGGGGATTATGGTTTCATTAACTCAAGTCAGTTCAACATGTCAAACAGTTTTGAAGGTGACAGACACTAATCGTCTACTTAATGGAATTTAGTTAAAACCTAAGAAGAAATGGTCAAACAGATCGACATCAGTGTTCATTCATTGATTAGTCAATAGTCAGCGGTCAATGCCAAAGAATCAACAAGTCTGTTCACGAAGACTACTCTTTTGGCTTTGAAACAAAGGGCATCACAAAACCATGAACATTAGGTCAATGGAACAAATATTCAGGTAATAAAATGGAATACAAGTCTTGTTGGTCCTCCAACTTAATTTAAATCACAAACTAAACGAGCTTAATATAGACAAACATAGTATTCCACATGAACTCTGAACAATGGCAGGAAATAATCTTGTAACATTGGTAAACAAAACTATTAAGAGAATAGTACCGAGCAAATGATTGAATGATGATTCTGAATGCTATCAAACACCTCGTGGATCACCTTGAGTCACTAGCCAATCTTATCAGCAACACCAATTCAGAGAAGTAACCCTGCATTTGAAGCAAAACCTGAAAAAACCAAGAAGCAAAAGTATCAAATACAAAGGAGGCTTGTGAATTGGAATTCGAAATTTGAATGGCCATATTTCAGATAAAAGCAGAAAGAAAACAGAAGAAACAATCAATTTTCTGGAATCATTCTGCAACTAAGTTTGAAGGATGAATCACACAGTAAATACCCAAAAAGCTTGATTTTTAGCAGCAAAGCAGACTCCTTCCAGTAGAAAGCTTTTACTGAGTCGAAGAAGAGAAGATGATCGCTCTTCAACTACCGGCGTCGGCTAGTGTGGAATCGGATCTGCTGGTGGTTTTTTTTTATGAACTCGTCGAATCGCTGGGTCAA
>JBBMJZ010016361.1:0-10998 GCA_037833815.1 Zingiber zerumbet | reverse complement strand
GTAACCTTATTTCTTGGAAAAGCAAAAAACAGAATGTTGTGGCAAGATCCAGTGCAGAGGCAGAATATCGAGCTATGACTATTGCTAGTCAAGAACTTATATGGTTAAAACAGTTGCTTTAGGAACTAAGGTTTGGAGAGGTTACACAAATGTCACTCATATGTGACAACCAAGTCGCTATGCATATTGCCTCAAATCCAGTCTTCCATGAGAGAACAAAGCATATTGAAGTTGACTGTCACTTTGCCAGAGAAAAAGTCATATCTGGAGAAATATCTACTAGTTTTGTCAACTCAAATGATCAACTAGTAGATATATTCACTAAATCACTTAGAGGTCCCCGTATTGACTACATATGTAACAAGCTTGGTGTATATGATCTATATTCTCAAGGTTGAAGGGGAGTGCTAGAATAAGTAAAGGGATATTTTTGTCTTTTGGTGTATGTCTTCTTTTCTATATAAAGGCCTAACTCGTGGGGTTCCCAAGACACGAGATTTTAGCTTTTGCTTTGAACAGTCTCGAATAAGATAATTTCTAAATTGATTTCTATTAGATTGAGACAAACACTAGAAAATATTATATCTCCCTTGCAAAGTGGGTTTGTGTCAGGGCATTTAATATCGATAATATTCTTTTGGCCGAGAAACTTAATCACAAATTGAATTATCATATGAGAGATGATAATTTAATTCTAAAGCTTGATATGGTTAAGGCTTATGACAGGGTTCAATAGTGTTTTTTATTTAAAGTAATGGAGACTTTTGGGTTTTTTGATTTGGTTATTGATCTTATTAGATGTGTTGATGCATGTTGGTTTTCTGGGCATATTAATGGCCATTTGTCTGGTTTCTTTCATGCAAAATGAGGCCTTCGACAAGGGGATCGTATTTTCCCACTGTTATTTATTATTGCTATTGAATTTCTTTCTAGGGAATTGGATTCTGTTTTTAATAAATGCCCTTAAATGTTCTTTGAATTTGGATGTGGGGTTAAGATATCACATCTTGCGTATGCGGATGATATTATGATCTTAATGAATGAATGTTTTAATGGTGTGAAAAGAGTTAAAGATTTTTTAGGACATATGAAGCTTGTTCGGATCAATTGATTGATGAGGCTAAGAGTCAGTTTTTTCCTTCTAAAGGAATATGTGCTGGGCGTAGAAAGTTAATTGCTACCATTTCCGGGTTTCACGAAGGGCAGTTCCTAATTATTTATTTGGGCATTCCTATCTTTTCTAGAAATAGAAAGTCGGTTTATTTTCAGTCTCTTTTAGAAAAAGTAAGGAAAAAACTTCTTGGATGGAATATCTCGCGATTCTCACTTGAGGGTCGGTTACTTCTTATTCAGAGTGTGTTGTGTTCCTTGCCATTTTATCGTTTTAGAGAGCAGAAGACTTCATGGGATTTATTCTTAGCTAATATTTATTGTGGTGTTAAGCCTCCTGTTTTGGTTGAGTTAAAATGTAATGCTTCTCCATATTGGCGACGACTTATTAAAATTCGCAGCATTGCAAAACAACATATTGGGTGGATTATAGGTAATGGAAAACTAAAATTTTGGTATGATTGTTGGCTTGATAGTGGTCCATTATTTAGGTCTTATGCTGTTTTGGGGATTCCAGATGTTTGGTTTCAAATTTTATTGATGAACAGGGTTAGAATCTGGTTAAACTTTAGGGAGCCCTTCTGGATGTTATTGTGAAAGAGATTGGTGAGTTGCCTATTTTGATGAAAGAGCCAGATAGATTAGTGTGGAGACCTTTTAAAGATGGCCAATTCTCTCTAAAATCTACATGGAATTGTGTTAGAACTCCACATTAGTCCCATTTAGGCTACATTGTTTAGGAGTAATGTAATCAAGCTTGTAATGTAATAAATTTTGTAATGTAAAATCTTGATTACATTACTACGTTTGGTAATGTAATGTATGTAATTTTTTATTACAAGGATGATTACATCCTTTTGTTTGGTGTCCATTATTTTTTATAAGGAATGTAATTCGTATTATTATAAAATGACAAAAAATATCCTACGACCTCTGCCAAAGGCGGCGGCGACATCGGCGACCGGCGGCATCGAGCAGTGGCGGCAGCCGGTGATTAGCGGCCCTCGGAGGTGGCGGTCGGCTGCGGCAACACTTGGAGGTGACGCCCGGAGGCGGTGGTGGTGCCCGAAGGCGACGGGGGTGCTCGGAGCCAGCGGCGGCGCTCAGAGGCGTTGGCTGGCGGCGGAAGCGACGTCAATGACCGGTTGATGCCAAAAATGGACTAGGGGTATATTTGGCAGTTAAATTTTAGTTAAACGTTGACCTCGTAATGTAATCGGATTACATGGTGTTGGTCTTGTAATCTAGATTAAAAAATTTTATTATCTTTTGTAATTTAGATTACATTACATTACATTCAACTTTAAAACTGAATCAAATAAGGTAATAAATATTGTAATGTAATTTTGATTACATTACAAGACGGATTACCTCCTACCAAATGTAGTCTTAATTTGGACGGCTTGTTGGAGTAGATTGTTAATTCCGAATATCTCTGTATTTGTTTGGGGCATTTTACAACGAAGATTGCTAGTTGATGATATTTTAAAGCAAAGGGGGGTCATTCGGCTTCTAAATGCCAATGTTGTGAATCCATGGAATCTTGGGATCATCTTTTTTTCAATGGGACAATTGCTCCTGAGGTATGGGCCTATTTTGCACATCTTTTTCAGGTTAGAAATGTTATTATATTTGAGAGTTGGATGGTTGGAGCTGGATGGTCTCATTAAGGCCATGTCCGTGAGGTGATACCTTTCCTTATTATTTGGTTTTTGTGGGTGGCTCGGAATGATTCTAAGCATTGTGGTATTACCCCACCGGTGCAAAAAATTATTAGGAATATTATGCAATATATCTGTCATGGTAGTGCTGCTGGGTTTATTAAGAATTGTCATTGGAAAGGTTACATTTTGGTAGCTAAGTTGCTTGGGATACATGCTGAGATTAAGTCAATCAATATAATTACTATGGAGAAGTGGCAAAAGCCCGAACTGGGGGTCTATAAGCTCAACACTGATGGGTGCTCAAAAGGTAACCTGGGCCCTCTTCTTATGGGTTTATTGTTAGAGATTCTAATGGATTGGTTATTAGAGCTATGCAGGAATCTATTGGTTTGGGAACAAATGTTAGAGCAGAATTATTTGCCATTTGGAAAGGTTTGCAATTTTGTATTGATAATTTTTACTTTCCTTTAAGGCTTGAATCTGATTCCATGGTTGCTTTACAAATTATTCGGTCTCCTTTTGTGTGCTGGTAGTTTAGACATTTGGTACTGAAAATTAAAAACCTGATTGGTAAGTATAATGTTCATTGTTCCCATGTATATAGAGAGGCAAATGCGGCGGCTGACCACCTTGCTAATAGAGCTTTTGGCTTTTCTGAGGACATTGTTTTATTTAGGCACTCTATTAACAAGGAGCTTTCTGGAATCTGTAAATTGGAGAGGATTGGTCTTCCTTACGTGAGACTTTCATATAAACCTGATACATAGGGGAGTGTGGAATTTCTGGAAAATCTCAAGGGGGAGGTGCTGGACATGAAGACAGCTTATATTTTGTTGAAATGTGATGTTATCAGAATAGTAGATTTTGTGGTGTTCCTTGAAGATTGGTTTCTCTGATATGGGTTTCTGAATTTTGATGGATCTGTTCTGGTATGGGTTTCTGTTTGTTTATATGGAGTTTCAGATATGGCTATTTCATGGAAAACCTCAAAGGGTGCATGTCTAGCTTTTGAAGGCATGGATTTTGAGATTTCTGGTCCGTGTCACAAGCACAGGGGTTTTGTATTTTGCTACAAGGTTTCCTTCTTTTCATATTGTGAAGCACTTGTGAAATGTTCTTCTTGGTGTTTTTCCGGCTTGAGGTTCCCAAAATGTGAGGGTTTTGCTGGTTATTGGTATTTCCCATTTCAAGGGGTTGCTTTTGGAGTTGATGTCAGAGCTTGGCATGTTTTCTGGTGCTTCGGTGTGGTGAATTTTGTAAAGGGTTTTGCAAGATCTTTGTGATTTGGTGGCTTCTTTGTGTTGTGAATTGGTGGTTATAATAAAGGGTTTTCTTGTGCCCGGAATTCAAACTCTCTCTTTGCAATGGTGTATTTTGGTTTGGATTAGAGAAGTACCCTGAGGCTATGATTTGTTTTGATCATAAGTTGATGAGGTTTTATTGGTGATGTTGGTATGCTTATTTTGATAGCTTTGATATTTAATGAATCCAGCATCTGTTTAGTGCAGTTTCATTAATACCATGGAGTTTTGATTCTCAATTTCTGCTATGTGGTAATTGATTGATGAGTGCAAGTTTAAGCCTGCAAAAATGATGATGATTGTTAATGCTATTGTTATTCTAGTTGTTTTGGTAAATTTGTGGAGCTGCAATTTTTTAAACGTGGTTTTCTTCTTGTAATGTTGTAAGGAGCTGATGTAATTATATTGGTGGTTTTGATATGGAAGCTGGTGTTTTTCTGATGGGTTTTTTATATTGGTGAAAGCTTACGGATGAAGAAGCTTGTTTGGTGTTGGATGTATATTTTATTGATCTGAGATGGTATCACAAATCTGAAGTGTGTTTAGATGTCTATTGGTGATTCGGTGATGTGATAATCACTTGTATCTCTTGCACTTTGTGTGCAAGAATTAGGATTCATTTCTTTTTTGAGTAGTCTGTTTGGAGATCATGGTATGGACTTATTTTTGTGAGCTTGGAGGCATATTCTCGTCCGTTTATTGTTGGTGGCTATTTTGGAGATACAATTCTTCAATTAAGTGGCAGAAACATCTTTGGTATGTTGGTGTTATTTTGTTATGGAGTTTGTAAGTAAAGTCTTTGTGTTTTGTGTTCTTGGAATATAAGTATGGAGAGGAGTTATCTTAGTTTGAATATACATGTAAATCTTTGGAGTCTTTGTAAATTGTAGTATGAGGTCAGGTTTACTCTGGTTTTCTTTTCATATATGAAATTTCTTTTTGAATTAGAAAAAAAAAATTACAACGAATCCATGTTCCCCACTCCCTGTGAAATTGTAATTACATAACGAAATCATAGTTATAAATTCGCATGATTGTCCTGGAAATATTTTGATTTTGTCATATCTACATGGAACAATCACTCTACATCAATTTGTTTTTGTTCAATTATCTGCAGCGAGCATCTAATACATATATGCAATTTTCAGTGTTTTATTCAACTCTAAGTGGGGTAATTTTTCATTCAATTGTGATTTGTGTTTTATCCAAGAAAACATCCTTGAATATTCCATTTAGTGGAATTTGCCTTAGATTCACCCCCATTCTGCACCTGAGACCAGCGGACTTGGAATGATATTATGAATACTATAAAAGCAACAGCCAAAGTCTTACCACTAGGTGGGGTAGACTACTCAGAATCACATTATGAATATTGTAGAATTTTAAATACATATTATGAATATATATCAAACTTGCACTTGGAATTTGAGGGTGGATTTCATCTTATTTGTCGTACATATTGCTATATCTGTTAGGGGAACATTTGGTCATTTCCATGCTCGAGCTGACCGCCGAAGCATGAGTCTGAGTGGGTCGTGGCCATTTGCCGATGCCCTAGCTCGAGCAGGTTGTGTCGACTGCTATGTCCCGACCCCGAGTGGGCCGTGGCCGACTGTCGTGTATCAAGCTTGAGTGGGTCGCTGTTGATTGAGCCCATGTGGGTCGTCTTGTCGTGCCTGAGTCCAAGTGGGTCATGACCGATTAAACACTGATTCTCAATCTGAGATCCAATTCAGCCAAGAGTCCGAGTGAGTAGCTAGGCATTCTCCGAGCACCTTGAGTGTAAACACTTCAAGCACCTTGTTCAGTTTCAGCAAAAAAGAATCAGTTGAATGCAGAACGCATCGGAGTTGGGCACAGCAAGCGCGCCTCAACCGGAAACCTCATGCTCTAGAGACCATTCACTTTAACAAAATATTTGATGCTCTTTATAATAGTTCTGTAGAATGTTTCTGTCAGTCTTTAAGTTTAGCTGGTAACATTCAATTCTCCATTGAATTGAAATTCATCTTCACTCTCATTTACAACTTTTATGATCAGCTAAACTTGAATATTTTTTTTTCCCACTTAATATTTTGTTTAAATTGAATTATCTTTATAATAGTTTTGTAGAATGTCTCTGTTTTGATCCAAACAGCTGGCATCTTGTTCTTCGCTTCTTATTAAGTCCTCATAAATAATGCCAACTTATTGATTCCACTTTTGAGTTTAGAGATTCAGTTGGATAATAAAATGCTCATAATTTGTGATTGTTGTTGATAATAAATACAATAAACTTTTATCTTTCTTTGATAAATTTAATACACTGAAAAATATCAAATCTATAGCGAACTTTGTGTACGCTTTTAGTATGATCACGATCATAGCTAGCTTGTAAATTTACAGACTCGAATGTCACAGTATACATCTTAACCATTATTTGTAGTTGTGATACTCCCTTCACATTCATTCTTTTGACTGTCTTTTTTATCTTCCTCTTCTACCATATGAAACAAAGAGGACTCATGAATAGCGCAACGGCAAAGCTTCGCCATTGATCTTCTAGAATGCACACTTCTAGCCTTGTGTGTATGTGTTAGTGAATAAAGCATCGTCGTCCTTTTGCCTCTCGCATTGTCTCTTGCCAACCACGACGACTAGGATTGTCCCTTTGAGCTCCTTATGCACCCCCAATTAGTTGTCCTTTACTACTAATTGCTTCCTTGGCGGACAACTCCTAGGGCTAAGCTACAACTATGAGTGTTTAGAGTACCTAGAACGATCAGAAGACAAACTAGTGCATCAACTATATGTTTACTAGTTGGTGTATTGCACGTACGTGTATAGTTGCACATAATAAAATTCAATTTGTTTATTATAATGACGTCAACATTTAATTTGAATACTACTAGTTTTTTTCATTTTGTTTGCAAATCTTCAACATTATACTATCCCAAAGAATCATACTTAACTATATTGTTCCATCTTTGCAACAAATCTTTTGTTTGTTGCAAAACACTAATTTTTTAGAGGATATATTAACATTTTACATGTCTTCCCCAATGTCTATATAATCTAGTTACTTCTAGCTCATTTTTGCTTAACTATTCTTTTCTCTCTCAAAAGTCAAAACAACTATGCTTTGAAGTGTAAACTTAATCATCTTCAACCTTATTTATTAAACTTATTCAATCCTATTTATTAAGAGTCTTATTGAGTTTTATTTTTAAAATATTTATTTTAAAAAATTATATATAGAAATCGAATAATATTAATTATAGAGCGTCCGTAAAAAAAGGGCATGAATACCTTGTATCATAAAAAAAATTTATTCATTCCATTTTATTTAAATTTATGGGACGTATTTTATCGTCATGAAATTTATTGAGTTTTTTTACTTGGTCAACTTTAGGAAAGAAAAAAGAGAAAAAAATTTATGAGTACGATTTATTCATTTTTATTATAATTGAATTTAACATTGTTCATATATTAATTCTATTAAAAATATTAAAAGAAATTAAGAAAAGCATCTATATTGCACGGATTATATTGGTAATAGATATTAAGGTGTTATCTAAGTGCTCCAGATATTAAATAAGAGCATCCATCTAAATATCCTCATACTCTAAATCTTCTTGGCAGATGAAAATGGAGATATTAAAAGTATAATCACAACTTCTAGTTTTTTAAAAAACATATAATCAAAAAATTAAAAAGAGGAGTTGAAGCTGCGTGGTGGGTCCTGCTGGGGGCCCCTCTACTGCTGCTTGTTTCTTTATTTCATATTTTTGTTATTTAAATTTTTAATGAAGAATTAAAAAAATATAATTAATTTTATTTAACAGGTAAATTAATAAAATAATAGTGATATTTCATTAGCGAGATATTTAATTATAAAATTTGAGATATTTACAGATGAGATATTTGATATGTGAGATCCATAAATATTTGATTGAGGAAATACTTATTGTGAGATTTGGGGTATTTAAAGAGTGGGATATTTGATTGATGATGTGGATGTGAGACCTATAAATATTTGGAAGAAATATTTGGTGCTATTGTGGATGTTCTAACGACATATGATATTGATGATTTGATAAAAGTAAAATATATAATTTATTTTTATTTTACGGAAGTTAAATTTATATCTTGGTTGGTGATCCACTAATCTTCGACACTGTCAACCTTTAAAATTGTTGTGAACTCTAGCCACAGACTACCCGAAATCGAGATGATAGCCACGTATCTCGAATTATCAACATTATGTCACAACACTTCAATCCTTAACCTAGTGATGTGTAACGATAGTCTTCTTTTTGTTATTCTCAATAAGATTAAGACTATAACTCTCTTCTTTCTTCAGTGCCTTTATTTTTACCCCTTCCATACTTCACATAAAAATTATGAATTTATAGGAGAAAATAAGAATATGCATAGTCATTCTATTAGGGGAGTTACTAATATTCACTTATGTTAGTGGAGTCATTTATATTAATGGAGTTATATGATGGAGTTACTAACATTCACTTATGTTAGTGGAGTCACTTATATCAGTGGAGATAACCCCATTATCTCATTTGAATGTCCTATAGAGGGCATACGTTACTAACACCATATGAATGCCCTATAGTGGGCATAAGTTACTAATATTTTCCACTTACACACAAGGGCATTTAATTTTCATCACTAGATCACAACTTATGTGACCCATCATATCACCATACTAGGTTTTCATACAGGGTTGAACGTTGTGTGACTTGTGAGCACACCTACATACAAAACTACTTAATGCACCTGTTAAGATGATTGAGTAGCTATCATTGTATCATAAGATACAAAATCTCGCTGTACTTCAGATCCAAAACTTATTATATTCATCGAGCTACTTTTCTCATTGAAAGTAATCCCTAGATGCTGCTCAATTTTATATTTACAAATATGTTTTAATCTCTATATAGATAAACATAAAAGACTAGTTGGTGAATATTATATGATGATGTGTTGTCAATTAGTATTTCTTTTCCTAAACTGGAATCTATCAATCCTATCTCAACTTTTCCTAGACATGTCCCTCAGACCTTAATTTATTTTGCGGACTATCGGTAAATAGACTAAAGTAGCAAACATTAAAACATGATATTAAGAAATAGCCAAAAGTAATAAGGGCATAAGAAACCCCACTTAGAGGATTTCAGATCTCACATAGTAGGGCTCGGGGATATCAAATTATTGTCTCTTACAATATGACTCCCACTATTCTAGACATCTTATCACACATGGTATGAAACACGTGCTACAATGTTAATCCCTCATTTCTTAGAAGGACATATGTTCATGTCGCACATTACCTCATCTTGAACACATATCAGGACGACTTAAGTTATAGCATGGCTTATAGCTAGAAATCATCTTATCCCCACTCTTAGAAGTGGTCACTCATGTGATAGCGTCGACTTTGCTTGCCTGACATATCTATTATATCATAGAACATATATATAACAATTGCAATACAAAGACGTTATACACACACACACACACAATCAATACACAAGAAGTTATATATATCATTAGCATCATTATAGTCAAGTCAATACAAACTAAGACATGTCATAAAGTACACAAATCTAATGACTCTCCGTGTCACATAAAAGAGTTTCTACTAATAGGTTTGGTGAAGAGATCAGGAACCATGCTGTGTATTGAAATGTACTTGACAGTCACTTTATTCTTCTCAATGATGCCTCTCACATAATGATATTTGATATCTGTGTTTGGTTTTACTATGAAACTTAAAATCTCGAGTGTAACCAATAGGGATGGCAATTTTCCCCGCGGGTTTGGGGCCCCGCGGGGAAAACCCGAAATGGGGATGGGGATCCCCGAAAAATCGGGGATGGGGCGGGTTTGGGGCGGGTATGGGAATGCTATCCCCATCCCCGAACCCGCCCCGAATATTATTATTATTAATATTAATAAATAATAATATGATTTTTTAAAAAAATATTAATAATAGTGTTAATATTAATATTAAAATTTTTGAAAAATATTAAATTTGGGAATGAGGCGGGGATGGGGGCGGGGATAGGGATTTGATCCCCGTGGGTTCGGGTTCGGGGATTTTCCGAATCCGAAAAAATGAGAACGGGGCGGGGATGAGAATGACAAACCCACTCCCGTCCCGTCCCGCTCCGCCCTATTGTCATCCCTATTGGTACTGTAACATTGTTGCTGTAGCGCTCAAATATTGTAACTTATTGTAGCATGGTTTTTATAGCGCTTGAGAACAGATCGCTTGGGAGAGTAATCTGAAGAATGATACCATAGTAGTTACTGTAGTATGATTTGTGGTGCATAGTTATTGTAGCATTTGAGAACTTTGATTATGGTGTTACGATAGCATTTGAGAACTTTGATTAATCGGTTGATTAAAATGATTTCCTAATACTGTAGCAATGATGTTAATATAGCATCTGAGAGTGTGATTGCTTGGAAGAAAACTCTAACGACTTGAGATGCTCTAAAATAAATCTATATACCATCATATCCCTTCTTCAAACTAGACTGAAGAGTGAAATCGAATAAAGTCCGATTAAAAATATTAGGTCAAAAAAGAAAAGCTTGAGAATACATCTGGTTACCATCAATATCCAAGTGGTAGACTTACATCAATGGACAAATGTTCGAGTCGTGGCTGTGACAAATATTTCTCTCACTTAAGGAGTTGCTCAGTACTTTTTTTATCTCCTTTCATCTCATATCTCACCGTGGGACTGACGATGAGGAGCGCTTAGCATGAACGTTATCATGTTTTTACATCTATGTTACTGGTACACATACATTAGCTAAACAAGTAAAACACATAGGCAATGTAATATCAATTTCAGTCAATGGTTTCCATTAAATCACTATCATTCTGTCATTCCATCGTATTTTCAAAGACATTC
>JBBMJZ010016335.1:0-10999 GCA_037833815.1 Zingiber zerumbet | reverse complement strand
TTTTCCCTGAAAAGACTTGTCAGTAAAGTGTCTCTGACATAGTACCTTAACAGGCCGAGTACATCTCTAAAATGATAGTGGAAGCTTTCACCATACGATCTTCTGTCTGAACACGTCGCTTGTCAACGACACTAGCTCCCAAAAGGATGTCGAAAGATAGTATGATGAGTCTGCTACCGGGCCGAGCGGAATAGCCGCTCGGCCGGAAGTCCACTGTCCGCTCGGTCGGAACCCTACTGTTTCTATATGTAGTCCGCTCGATCGTAACATTGTTGTTCCTGTAGCCAGTCCGCTCGGACATAACTCCGTTGTTCTGTTCCAAGTACTATTGTAAGGTCAAGTGGGGTAGCCGCTCGGCCCGGATTCTGTATATCCTCTTTGGCGTCCTTCCTTATTGAGCGTCAGGTGCTTGGCGCATTATTCGAGTCAGAGGTGATGTCGGATCGGGCCTTTCTCCCCTCGGTCGGGACATGATCGTCCAACCGCCGATGATATCGGAGCGTTAACTGCCTTAACTTTGACCTTCACCGTGACAACGGTCTTCCGTAGGACGAGCCTCTCCTTATCACCGAATCAACGAGTGGGTTGGCCTTTAAAAAAACAAAGGACAACAGTTGGCTACTTTTACGTCCCGAGGAGCTTCAGGTGTTTATTGATCTCTATTGTTTTTTTTTTTTGGAAAAAAAAAATAATTTAGATGTCCAAACTTCGCTTGCTCAATTAACTTTAGAGATAAATAACCTTTCTCTTAATTCGTCTCTCAGAAAATTCAAGATATGTACATTCAGAAATTGACTTCATATTCGTACATTTATTATATTTCACCCTTGTCGAATAGCATTAGACATTCGTACAATCTTATAGAAACAGAAAAGCCATTGACAAGCCTAAATTTAACAGAAAACATTCCTACTCGATGGATTCTGGAGGCCTTAAGCAAGCTCTCTAAACAGTTGTATGTTTTTTTTAATTATTCTTCTGAGTCACATGTATCCTAATGAATACTGACATAATCTCGCAAAGCATCTCAACCATAGACTTAAAACAAAGTCAATGTTTACCTCTCGCAAACTTATATTTTAATCATACTTCAAAGTTCAAATAAATAAAAATCAAAGGTTACAAAAGGATACGAGTTTAACTAAAACATTTGGGAGCTTTATTGTTGGTAAACGGACGATGCTTCCATATGAATTTGATAAATATTTTTGAGGGTCTCACAGCCACCTACAAAAATGTTACTGTTACAAACTAGTTAAGAGATTTTATAGCAAGATGATGTAAAACTCCTAATTTCATCTTCAAAGGGAGCGCTGGCATTTTTCTTCCTGCTAGATATCTTGTTCTTGATCTTGTGTGGAGCTTTCATGAAACCCAATAAAAAAAATGTTCAATTGCAAGCTCAGAATAACTGAGGGGAACACAGATTATTTGGCATCATCATGCTCACTTGCAAAAGCAATCTCGTAAATTTGGTTGTAGTTGTCTACAAAATGAACCTCAAGGCCTTCTTTCACATTATCAGCGAGCTCGTCAAAATCTCTTCTGTTAGCTGATGGAAATATTATAGTCTTGACGTTGCTCCTCCTGGCAGCAATTGTTTTCTCTTTTACCTGTTCAAATTTGAAAAGAACATGAACTTCCATGGTGAAGAAAGCAAGGAAATCCTAATAAGTCTGCCAGGCAAACGTAATGAATTATTCATAAGAGGCACGCAGGAATGTAAAATGAAATATCATGAACAAAATCAAGTGCAAGCTAAGTACCCCTCCAATTGGCAGAATACGCCCGGTTAATGTTACTTCGCCAGTCATAGCGAGGTCCTTCTTCACAGGCTTATTCATTGCAAGGGACAACATGGATGTGATCATAGTGCACCCAGCGCTTGGCCCATCCTTCGGGGTGGCGCCTGCCGGTACATGCAGATGGATCTTGGAATTTCCAAAAAATTTATTCTCTGGTTCTTTTTCGAGGAATATTGCTCTGGCAACCGTATGAGCTATTTGGGCACTTTCCTTCATGACATCCCCAAGCTGACCCGTTAGATGAAGTGCACCTTTCCCATCTCCTTGCTCCACAATGGTGGTCTCAATGTACAATGTTGAGCCACCCAAGGCAGTCCATGCTAGACCCATGACAACACCTACTGGGGTCTCATCAAAAATCCGTTCTGCATGGAATACTGGTTTGCCAACAAAGTCAGCAAGATTAGCTGCATCAATGGTAATTTTATCAGATGTTTTACTGCTAACTGATTCATTAGCATCTGTTGTCCCTTGATTGACCTGACAATAATAAAACCGAAAAATCAGTTATTACTTCTTGTTTAGCTAATTCCATTCAATTGATATTAACTGTACTATTACTATCAACGATTTGTAAGCTTTAATAGAACGATGCTATTATGCTGATACTTTAGAGCCTTAATAAATTGTCATAAAAGAAATATTTGCAATTCGCTTGAAACTGTCTACTGCAGTTTAACAGATTCAATAGAAATATAATACCTCTTGGCTACTTGAGTTCTCGGTCACTGAGGGACCAGATTCTGCCTGATTAGGTTCTGTGAATGATTTGAGGGCTTCTACACTTGAGGTTGGAGCATTAGTATCTTTACCTATTTGACTATCCCCAACAATTTCAGCTGACACTTTAGACAAATTGCTCGATTCCTGGGAGTCTTCTTTTTGAGAGCTATCCTCATTGGCCACTCCTCTACGAACAAGTTGCAAAGCTATCTGGCAAATAGAAGACATCATAGTCAGAGAATAACTGTTGCGACATAATCCTTAAAAAAACCATATGTCATAAAGCATAGCAAAAAAACTGATAGTAATGTGGTAAAAATCAACAGTTCAAGCTACAAGGTCATTCAACCATAGGCATGTTCTTAAAAGAAATGGGTTGCCACATGGCATAAGGTTCATTTAGAAGTAATAAACAACATTGCAAAACAGAACAGCACTAGCAGAACAAGCTAGCAACAAATTTGGATCAAGGTTTAGCATTAAACCATCAAGTCGTAATGTATGAATATGATGGATGAATGGATCATAGTCACACTAAAAACAATCATTAACAAAGTTCTTCTGAAAATAAGAATCGAACAGAAGTAGATCAGGCATTAGAAAATTTAGGAACAAATAATCACTTTAGTATGATAATATGTATGCAATTAAAACTTTATAAATACAGCTCGCAATGCTTTACCAGAGAAAAAACAAGCTAACACCTCTATCTTTTACATTTCATGAATCAAGAAATATGTACCTTGCGATATATCTTTTCAATATGCTTCTGTAGGTTCCTAACACCAGCTTCTCGGCAATAATTCTCAATTAATGATAGTAGAGCTGCATCAGTGACTTCCACCTATACAATTAAGCACAAGACTGCATCAAATTGACATGCGACTAAACATAAAGATGGAAACTCAAACACATCAGCATCATCAAGATGCGTTATTCTCTGACAATGTATTGTTAACATAATTCAGATAGGAAAATAAATTTTTTTCTTTAATAGGACTCAACCATTGTGGAAGGTTAGCCAAATAAACTGCCATTGTTAGTATTTTACATGAGTATAAGCTGTTAAAAAATTAGAATAATCAATAATCTCAATGGTCAATACATTAAGCAAAATTTTGACATTTTACGATTTTGTTTTGTGTCAAATACAATCTTTGGCAAAAATCAAAAGGGCACCTTTTTTTCTCTTTCAAATCGTCATATGGACAACCCACTTTGATTTTTTTTATCAAAAGGGCACCTCATCCTCTTGTAAAATGACACAACTATCCTCTTCTAATTATTATCACGTCACTCCTTTTCTCCTCTTTCCCTTTTTTTCCGCCTAAATCCTGAACTGGTTGGATGCGTTGTAGCACTTAAGTTTCTACAACATGAATTTTTTTTAAGACTAATTGTTCGAAGCCTCTGAAAAGGATTTAAATGACGTTTTTTTAGCTGAAACTCGCCATTCCACCCATAACCAATTGTAGATCACGAACTTCGATTTGATATATTGTGTCCCATGGTTCAGCCCGAGTTAAAAGTTACGGTCTCTCAAAGTTTAGGATTTAACATTCACATTGTAACAGCTATGAAACCATAGGTGCTATACGAATAATTTTAGTATTAAATTTTTTTTTTCCATGTTGCAGCTATGAAACCGTAGCTGCTACATGTAGCAGCTACAATTTCATAGCTGTTATAACGTGCTCGACCAGTTCAGAATTTAAGCAAGAAAAAACGGAAGAGAGAGAAAAAGAGTGACGTGATAATAATTAGGATAGTACCGGAGGACAATTGTATCATTTTATAAGCTGATAGGGTGCCCTTTTGATAAAAAATCAAAGTGAGTGGGATCCCCTTTGATGATTTGGAAAAAGGGCACCCTTTTGATTTTTTGCCCAGAGAGTACCTACTACCAACATATTATGAAAGGCATAGCAATGAAAAAAAAAGGCCCGCTTTGATTTTTGATACTTGGGTGGTAGATTTGCATCACAAGAGCAAGGTTTGAATTCCTTGGGTTCATTCCCTTAGGGAATAAGTTCCTCCCACTTAGGAGGTCGCTCGGTACCATGATTTATCTCCCTTCCAAATGCCTTGGGGAGGGCGTGGAGAGGCGGGTGAGCGCATCACTTTTTTGCATCACATAGCAATGAAAAAAGGGATTAAGATGCTAATTTTGAAATGTGGTACTTACTGTACGTGAATACTATATATTATTAGGGCATTTAAGAAGGACTGAATGTAAATGCCAACATACTTAATATAGAAAATTATAATTCCAATTCAATGAATGACGTCTATATAATAAAAATAATTAAAATTTAAAATATTATTTAAAAGCCCCATGTTTGTTTGTCTAGCATGCATACACTAGTACATGTCTTGGGGTAAACAGAAGGTGTTGTGGATTTCTTCCATAATTGAGCTTCATTTTAGGCAATATGCCTGAATAAACTATATTTCATCCTTCCTACACTAAGATTAATAAAGAAAAAATTCCTTAGTTAAATTCTTATACTTATACTAAACTGCTGTCCTGTCATCATTGTTCAGTTTTATTAAATCTTACACTGGAAAGTGTAAACTAATAATTCAAGATTAGATCCTCAGTAGATCCCTCAATGTTAAAGAAAGTACATTTTCAAAAACATGATAGCATATTTCCTTTTTATATATATATTTTTTAAATAAAGGGGCAAGGAAGCCATCATCATGGTCTTGCAAGCAGATAATTGTGTAAAAAATCTTCTTGTTTCTATGTTCAAACTTCTATGTATTTTTCAAATTTATGTTACCTTCTTTATATTGATTCTTCATAGGCATTTTAGTAGTTCCATATTCTCACCCATTGATTACCACAAGATGATGAATGCATGCAGTAATAGGGATGCAAAAAGCAAAGGTGAATTATATAAGAAAATTTTCTTGGTGTAGACCAAGTGGTTGGGTTTGACCATGTGATTAGATGTGTTTGGCAAAGACTCTTAAGTTAGATTCATCTGTGTTGTGTTGCCAATGTGTCATCAAATGTGCATAAACTTGGAATAGGAGCTCAGAGAATTTGGAAACTGAGTGTGGTCGAGTCGTTTGATAGCGGATGATTCGATGGCTTGATGGCCTAATAGGAGGTAAATTTTTAAGGCAGGGAAGAAGAATGGCATGTGCAGGAGCTTGGCCAGCTTGATAAATTCGAAGGATAAAGGCTGCACGAGGAATAATTTGATGTAGCCTGAAGCTATAGACTTGCACGTGAAGGATGACTAATAATTATTCCAAAGGATTGAGAGTATAAGAGGCTTGCTCAATTGCCTCCTGAAAGTAGCCGTAGTAGTCATGCAAATACACAATTGAATTGACTTTGTTTTACAAGAAAGTTTTATTTTGGGGCTGCATTTACTCACTCATCCCCATGTGTCATACACTAAAACAATCCTACAAATTTTATGCTTAGAAAAGAAGCTCATGCAAATTCTAACCTATGACAATAGAGAAGCCTAGCCATGGTTGTTTGATTAAGAAAATAAAATTAGAAGAATGCTCTATGCAAGCAATAATAGGCTATGACTAAAAACAGCCTTGACTCAGCATACCAAAAAAAATTGTCTTACATTACTTGCTATATAGTTCACAATTTCTAATGAAGCACTAAATAAGAATGTAATGATATGAAAAATAAACATCTAAAGTGTATATGGGAATCATTTATACACAACCAAAAAAATAAGAGATAAAATAGGGTATATGCTGAATGTAGATACATTAAGATTTAGAATTTAAGAGCAATCAATCAGAAAGCAAACCAATTTCAATGTGAAATAAGTCAATATGCAGGATAGATCTTTTGCCTAGAAAAAACTAACAGAAGGTAAATTGACAATAGCACATGATGGAGATATAAAAAATACATGGACATACCTGTTCAAGTTTGATCCCACATGCTTCTCGAGTTGTCTTCTCCAAATAGTCCCTTGCAATATGCATCTTTTCGTCAGTGATATAGCCAGCAAGAGCAATATTTTCCATTCTATCCAAAAGAGGGTTCGGAATCATCTCAATCACATTAGCCGTACAAACAAATAGAACCTGTGTAAAACAGTCAAATTCAGATAATATTCAGCGGCCATAATAATTAATCTACACTAGAAAAAATTAACTAAGAGAATAGTAGATGCTTGCCCCATAGAGAATAGCACATCCACCATTTAATGATAACTAGAAGAAACAAGTAAGCATAATTATAAAAATCAAATCAGAGATTGCACCAGCCAAGCTCCAGGATACTGGTTTAATGATCAAGCGAGTAGATCAATTGGTTGAACCATGTGGACCCAGTCATTGACTTGGCGGAACCCACTGACCAAACCAATCTAAGCTAAATCGCAAGTATATGGATTTTGTTTATGAACTACAAATTTAGATAATGAAGACTAAGAACTTATATCCCATAAACAAATTCCACATCACAAAGAAACTCATTCCTTTTATTACATTACAATTTGGTGCATAGTACTAAAAATAACAAAAATCAAACCAGATGAGCTTCATATTGATATAACTCACCAGTACATAGCCATAACAAATATTAAAAACATAACTATTGATATAAATCACCAGTATACACGAAATTAGTATTAATATTAAAATTAAAATACTCAACTTGCAATTACATTTTAAATTGAATTTTTTTATTTAGGTGTAACTACTATCATGGTAGATTAAAATATGAAAAAAAACTATTTTTCTCAAATTTAATTATTTGAAATTGTAATATTTAACATTTCAAGAGACATAACAAATTGACTTGGTTTTCTGAAAACCAATCTGAGATTGTTTGAACATTTGAGTCATGAATTATCAGCCGTACAAGGAGAAATGTCCTATTCCCCTTTTCAAATCTAATCAGCACTCCCAGGCTCCCAGCAGTCCGACCAGTTTTCATTACAGTGCAAATAAGAGAAAAACTAAGTTCAAAAAATGGTGTTAAATAACTCCTATTGCAATTTTCTATTAGCTATAAGTTAGCAAATAGGAAGTATAATTTTTTACTTCCTACTGGTAGGTGGAGTTTGGGAGTCCTTGTGCATCGTTTGTATTCTTCCAAGATGAAAGTAAATTAATTAAATCAAAAAGATCAAATACCTTCAATGAACTAATAAAAAGTACCACAATTAGTTTGAGTCCTTGTTCATCATTACGATTTTCCCAATTGACAGCAGATTAATTAATCAAAACGAACAATAACCTCCATGAACTAATAAAAAGTTTCACAATCATGAGTTCAATAGCAGAAACAGTTGGGAGAAATAGTGGGAAACCTTTGATAAGTCAATTGGAACATCAAGGTAGTGGTCGAGGAAATTTATATTTTGCTCAGGATCAAGAAGCTCCAGCAAAGCACTAGCTGGATCACCAGCATGCCCCTTCCCTAACTGTTGTGAGATTTAAGACCATGGAGATTTCTTGTTAGAAGCAGACATCGTTGCATAGGAGTTTCAGATCGTGACAACAAGATACTGCTATAAATAAAAATAAGAAACTATCATAATGAGAGAATAATATATACCTTGTCAATTTCATCAATTAAAACAAGTGGATTTGCTGTTCCTACCATTTTTAGGCATTGCACCATCTTTCCTGGCATCGCACCAATATAAGTACGGCGGTGGCCCTAGGACAGTCAATACGAATAAATATGATAATATAGATGAAAACAATGTTGGATTCTGAACTGATTATTCAAATGTGAGATAATAGTTAATATGCACCTTGATTTCAGCAACATCAGCCAAGCCGCCAACTGAAAACCGATAGAACTTGCGGTTTAAAGCACGTGCAATTGAACGGCCAATGCTTGTTTTGCCAACTCCAGGAGGTCCAGATAGACATATAATTTTTCCTAGATTAAAAAATTGGTAAAATCATAAGCCAACACAAGGAGTTCAAACACAAGCAATGCAAATATAGAAAGAAATTTAAATTCGATGATTTTTTTTTTAACAATCCACTAATACAATACGAGGGAAAAAAATTCGAAACAAAAGTTGAGCATAAAACATGTGTCATTTGCACTGTGGTAAGGCACTTGTCAATATGATGAACATGTATGGTTACTAAAAGGGGAAATTTTTTTGAAAATTCAAGATGGTGCACTGAAAGAAGGCATTGCAATATTTAGGGCATTGTAACATTTAGGTATCAGATATTTCATGAAAAATGAGCTAAATTTTTATGTACCTTATTTAGTCATCTGCATTACTTAAACAGAGTACAGTTTCCTAAAACACTTAAAGTTGCTTTAACAGTATTATACACACACACATGTATTCAAAATCAAGTAATATCACATGTCTAAGGCCCTGTTTACTTTGAAAGATGGAATGGGGAGGGAAAGGAATTGAAAATGGAAAAAAAATCTCTAGGGAAAGGTGAGAGAAAGGATAGATAAAAGAAGCAAATATGAGGGAAAGAAAAGACGACGACGTCGACAACAACAGTCAAACCTTATCCCACTATATGGGGTCGGTTATATAGATTCATTTACACTATTGAGCTCTATATCCAACTATATCATCATCTATACTTAAATAAATTTTATCTTGTTTTATTATTGCTAACCAAGTCTTTTTTGGTCTTCCTCTTCCTCGTTTGATATGCGTATTTGTCATAGTTTCATGTCGCCTAACTGGAGCATTTATTGGTCGTGTACATGTCCGTATCATCTTAAACGTGTCTCTTGAAGTTTTCCCTCAATAGATGCAACTCCAACTTTCTCTCTAATGCTTTCATTTCTTATTCTGTCCATCCTCGTATGTCCACACATCCACCTTAACATTTTTGTTTCTGCAAATTGCATCTTCTGCTCATGTGCTAAGTCATAGCCTAACATTCAGCTTCATACAATATAACAAGTCTAACTGCGATTTTATAGAACTTTCCTTTAAGTTTTAGAGGTATTTTACGGTCACATAAAACACTTAGCGCTCTCTTCCATTTCAACCATCCTGCATGTATTCTATGTAAGACATCTCTCTCAATCCTTCCATCGTTTCATAAAAATGATCCTAGGTTCCAGGCAACTCATCATCTCCTATCTTTGACAATTATTTCATTACGTATAATATTACTAAACTTAAATTCCATATCTTTTGTCTTTATTCTACTAAGTCTAAAACTTTCCTTTCTAGTGTTTTTTTGCCAAGATTCTAGTTTAGCATTTACTCCTCCACGTGTTTCATCTACCAAAACAATATCATCTAAAAAACAACATACACCACAGTACTGTATCTTGAATGTGTGGAGTGAGTTCATCCATAATTAGTGTAAAAAGATAGGGACTTAGAGCTAATCCTTGATATAACCCTATCTTTATTGGAAATGTTTCAGTTACTCCACCTGAAGTCTCTACTCTGGTCATTACATCCTTGTATATATCCTTAATTAGTTAAATATATGTTACACTAACACCTCTCTTTTCTAGAATTCTCCATATAATTTCTCGACTCTATCATAAACTTTTTCTAAATCAATAAATACCTCTAAGTTAATAAATATCATGTATAGATTTTGTTTTTGCTCTGAATATTTTTCAATTAGTTGTTTAAGAAGATGTATAGCTTCTATTGTCGAACTTTCAGACATGAACCTAAATTGATTTTCGGTCACAGTGGTGTCCTTCCTTAATATTTTTTCTGTTATTTTTTCCCAAAGCTTCATACTATGACTCGTTAGTTTAATACCCCTATAGTTTACATAATTTTGTACGTCTACTTGTTCTTATAGTTCTTATAACTAGAGTACTTGTCCTCCATTGATTAGACAGTGTTTTCATTTTTCATATCATATTAAATAATTTTGCAGGTCATTCAATACTTTATTTCCCCATGCACTTCCATACCTCAATCGGAATATCATCTGGTTCAACGATTTTACCATTGTGCATCCTATTTACAACTTGTTCTACTTCTGAAGTTTGGATTCTATGATAAAAATTTAAATTTCTATACTCATTGACCTACTTAAATTACCTAAGTTAAGTTGGTCACCTAAACCTTCATTAAAAAGTTGATGAAAATATCTTTTCCACCACTCTTTTATTTCTCTATCGTTTACTAGTACCCTATTATATTCATCTTTAATACATTTTATTTAGATAAGATCTCTTATCTTCCTTTCTCTCACTTTAGCTATTCTATAAATGTCCCTTTTCTCTTCTTTTATATCCAATTTTTGATATAATCATTCAAAAGATTCATTCTTTGCTCCATTCACTACTTTCTTAGCTTCTTTCTCGGCTATTGTATATTTTTTTGAGTTTTCCTCGTTCTTATAAATATATAATTATTTATAAGCGATTCGTTTTTACTTTCACTTTCTCTTGTACTTTCTCATTCCACCACCAAAATTTTTTACTCAGTGGCACATGTCCCTTTGACTCACCGAGTACACTCTTAGCTACTATTTTTAACTTTGATACCATCTAA
>JBBMJZ010016325.1:0-11000 GCA_037833815.1 Zingiber zerumbet | reverse complement strand
TTCGCCGGAGCACGCGAGGAGCCAGCAGGGAGCG
This sequence comes from Zingiber zerumbet, assembly GCA_037833815.1. Taxonomy (NCBI): domain Eukaryota; kingdom Viridiplantae; phylum Streptophyta; class Magnoliopsida; order Zingiberales; family Zingiberaceae; genus Zingiber; species Zingiber zerumbet. Next base: position 10,966 of record JBBMJZ010016325.1, on the reverse strand, counting down.
CCACGTCCCCAGCGTCCGTTGACCGACCGCTCGGACAGGATCAATATTAAAACAAAAAAAATTAAAATTAAACTCCTTTTAACTTAAAATTATTTTAAAACTCTTTTTAACTTAAAATTATTTTAAAAATATTTTTAATTTAAAAATTATTTTAACTTAAAAATTATCTTAACTTAAAAATTAGCTTAAAAAGTATTTTAACTTAAAAATTATCTTAAATATTATTCTAACTTAAAAATTATCTTAAAAATTATTTTAACTTTAAAAATAATTATTTTAAAAATTAGTTTAACTTAAAATAATCCCTAAACCCTATTCACCCCCCCTCCTCTAGCAAACTCTACGATCCAACACCTGCATCAACCATACTCCTGCCCATGGGAAGTAATCCCTCGTAGAAGTATATAATAAGTAGTTAATCACTAATCTATTGCTCAGGGCAACTAGCAGAAAGTCCTTTAAATCGCTTCCAATATTCTTATAATGGTTCTCCTATGAATTATTGAACTCCGCAAATACTCCTCCAGATAGCTATGGTACTAAAGTAGGAAAGAACTCACTAGAAATAATTTCTTTATCTCAAACCAACTGGTCATAGAATTAGGTGAGAGACAATACAACCAATCTTACTGAATTTGCCAGTGAGAATGGAAATACTTGGAATCTGATATCTTCTTCTGATATATCATGGGGTTTTAATGTAGAACACACCATATGAAATTTCTATAGATGTCTATTGGATCCTCTCCAGATAATCCATGAAATTTCGGTAATAAATGTATGATTTGTCATAACTCGAATTCTATGTTATTACGCTCCCCTTTATCATATTTTTAATTTGATTACTCTCTTTATTGGAAGTCTACTCATGCTTATTTTGTTCTTGATAAAATGCATTTTTGGAGTGAAAATGGAGTTAAGATGTGCTTCGGAGCAGCTCTAGAAGAAGGACATAGCCCAATTGTGCCCCTTAGAATGATCGTGCCTCATCATCTGATAGGAAGCAAGCCACGGTCGTGCCCTAGCACGGCCATGCCGCTTCACCATATTCTATCCCAGGGTAGGTCGTGTGGTTTCACACAGCCATGTCCCCCAAATAGAGCTTAGTTAAGGCTTGGTTGTGTGATTTCATATAGTCTTATCTCTTGACGAGAGACCAATCAAGCACAAGTCATGTGAAAGTACACATCTGTGTGAAAGGAAAAGTCCAATTAAACCTAAAAGCTTATAATTGCAGGACCGAAAATATAATTTTCTCTTTATAGATTTCGATTTATAATTGCACACTTTTATCTTATAAGGATTAAATTTAAGTTGGACCAAATTAAACCTAAAAGATTGAGTAAAGGAAAAGTCCAATTTTTTTTAAAAAAACCTTTGGATCAAATCTGAAATAAATTAATCAAAAGGTTCTAATCTGATTAATTCTAATGGCTTATCAAGATCTGTTGATTCTAATCAAATTGGGTAGATTTGGAATGATCTAAACCGCTCATTCTGATTCAGTCATCTTGACCTCCTATGGGAACTTGTTAGATCTGGACATACATGTGGATTGCATCTGATCTGTGAGCTCATATCTGAAGGAATCTCAACCGTTCACTCAAACTCTACAGTAGATGGTTGACGAATCACAGTGATTTGGGGATCGCGCGTGCAAGAACAGTGCTTCCTTCCACCAGCGCCGATCAACAGGAGAGGATCGCCGGAGAAGGGAGAGGATTCACTCCTTCTCCGGTGAGCTATTCCGAGCCTCCACAACAACCAATTACGTGGACACCACCTCACACAGCTGTCGCTCCACCTCTCTACCGCCGAGCTCAGATTTTCCACCGTCGGAGTTTATGAAGGAGAAAGGAATTTCCCTACCCTTCAGAAGCCTCAGATTGATCTTTCCTTCATCCGAATCAACATCAAATTTCATTCAATTCCACCTCCTTGGTGCTCTGTCGATCACCGTCACCGACGTGTTTCTCTTCTCCTGATTCGGTACAGTTCAAGTTTTGGGTTTCTCAATTTTGATCCGCAAGCATCTTGTGGTTAAGAATTCCTTCCCTAATTGCAGTGAAGTTGTTGTTCTGTGATAATGGATCTTTGCATTCCTTGTTCGAAAACCCCTATTACGGTTACTTTGCTCTTGTATCTGCAGTTGACGTTTCTGTTTTGTTTTGATGTTGGCTCAACTCTTGTTTGCTTAATGGTTTCATTAGGTTTCATAATGATTGCTGTTATTGTTGCTTTCTGTTGGACAGTTTCTTGCAATGCAGTAGTTAGCTTAGGTTAGATTCCTGGTTTCTTTTAATTCCATAGTTTAATCGCAATGGCAATATAGGTTTCAATGGGTGCAGTAGCTTAATTTAGGTAAATTTCTTGTTGTCTTCATTTCCATGAACTGAACTGAAATCTTAGTATAGAGTTTGAATTTCCATTAGGATCAGTTTTTAGTTCTTGGTTCCAATGTTCAGTTAATCAGAAAACCCCCCGTTTGCATTCCTGGTGAGAAATGACCCGAGTCATCTGTAAACGTGTCATGACAACACGTTCGATCACCATGCAGCATTGTTTCCATGCTCCTCATGCGACTCGACTTTCCAGCATGGTTTCCAAGCTCCTCATGCGACTCGACTTTCCAGCATGGTTTCCAAGCTCCTCATGCGACTCGACTTTCCGAGTATTCCATACAACTCTCCCCTCTGAGTACTCTAAGCTACCTAAGCTCCATATGTCGAACTCAATCTCTTGGTTCCCCATTCTCCTAGCAGTCCAATTATTTGTGGGCCATGATTGGACATAATCCCCTCAGAATCTACAACCCACAATCCCTAGGGTCCCAACATACTTACAACTTAAGGTTTGAATGTGGATCCTTTATAAATACACAGTGCCCAATAACTCTAGTGCTTAGATTTTGAATGATGATCCTCTATAGATATTAATGTCGGCGGTGGACAACCTCCATTTTAGACGGAGACATCCACCTCAAAGTCCAGCGAGGTGGTAGATTTTCACCTCATCAATCACCAAGCAACTAAGGTTTGACTCTCATTCAACATGACATTATTAAAAATTGTACCAGTGGAAATTACATACAACATTAACATGCATTTGCATGAATGCTTACACCACATTGACCAAACTAGAAACAAGGAACCCACCAATTCTACATACAATATCCCACCTGGTTCCTTATCCCTTATCACCATCACTAAAAGTTACACTAGCAACCAAAACTACTCTGCCATTTGTTTCTGCTATTTGTGAAGTTTCAGGTTTTACTACTAACAGGTTCTCACTGTTCTCTCCGTAGCAGCAGTAGCTTCCTCAGAAACATACCCCTTCCTTTTTGTTTCTTCGGTACAATCATGAGCATTTCTGAATCAGTCCCACCTATGTGATTGCTAGTAGGTGACTTCACTTGCAATAGATCTGTGATACTTTTTTCTGAACCTTTGTTCAAGTATTGGTCATCAGAAGCTACACCTGTTGGTGGTTTGAGTGCTTCAGCAGATATGATTTCCTTCATGTTTGGCAATTGCAACATTATCTGATCCTCTTCTCTCATGTGATCGACTAACTGAAGCCTATGTTTGGATTTTGCAGTGGCAGGCACGTCTTGTGGTGAGGCCAATGCTTTCAACTGTTTACCCAGGTTTACAATCGTTTCCTGGCAATCTGCAAGCTTTTTGGAAGCTTCAGCCGCATCGCAGTCCTGTATGATCTTAGTGAAATAAGTAACTAAAAAGCAATTTAAGAGTGAGCCAAACCATGATCTTGTACACTTACCGTCTGAATTTGCTTTTCTTCTAGTTGCAGGGCATAGCTTGGAGTTTCCTTGGATGAGACACTGTGCCACATCGTCAAAAATTTCAGAAGGCATTCGTTAGCCACAAGACTTTTTAGAACAAAACTCAAAACTAAGAAATACTTCACACCTTTCATTCTGAAGCTGCAATTCAAGACATGTTGCCTCTAATTCCTCACAGCAATTGCTTTTCTCTTTCAGTTGAACTTCAAGGATCTTCGCAATTGAAAGCTGTGTCCCAAGATCTTCATTAATAAATTTTTGTTTGATAATCTGGTCTTCAATCTGCCCCTTGGATTCCTTAAGTGCTGCTAGTTCTAGTTGTAAATTGGAGGCATTCACTTCTGACTCCCGAAGTTGAGCTGTCAGCATTTCATTCTTATTAGTGAATGTTTTCAGCACTGATTCGAGATCTTTCCTTCTAGACTCCACACTTGTGATCTTACACTTCAATTGCTCATTTTCATCTTTCAGTGTGGTCTCTGTATCATCCATTCTTGACAAGAGATAATGACGGTGCATTTCATTGGTAATATGTGCTTCTTCAATTGAATCTAACTTATCCAACTCTTTAGATGGATATACCACAGCTTTGAGCTCATGGCTAGTGTTTAATTCGTCTGCATCCAAGTGTTTCCTTATCGTTGCTTTCATGTCTGTAACATCCTGAAGAGAAAAACAATGGTTTACAATCCACTCCAGAGTTGAAGCTACTTGAGCAGCAAATTGCTCGAGATCAACCTTTCTGCACTGCAATTCATTACACACCAAAACAAAATTCTGTAGAACAGCAACTTGCTCACAATTTTCCCACAGAAATGAGCAGGCAACATATCCATTTGCCAAAGGAGATCTTTGAGCTACAGAATTTGCTTTGGCATCACCAGAAGACATCTCCATTCCATTGCTTTTGGTAATTTTTTGAATGATTCCCTCAACCAATTCAATAAGTTTACGAGCTGATTCTTCTAAGTTCGACCGACGTGGTTGGGTCCTGCTTTTGCTATCGAAATGATCTCCCTCAATAGTATAATTCAAGTCATCCAGGGCAACTCTAACATCATTAAGAATGGCACTGAAACTTTTTTGCATGATATGATGCTTTTGTATGATGACCCTCAGAATGTCCTGAAGCCAACTTGGGTGGTTTTTGAATGATGTGTACCTCAATTGAGTTTCGGTGGTGTTCGCATCCTTAACTGGAACCAACTCCTTGCCTGTTGCTTCTGATAAATCAAGTCCTGCACAAGAGTCCTTAGTCGTAACACACGAATTATTATCTCCAGACACACTCAGGGAACTTTCAAAATGTTTGTCTAAGGAAACAATGGCGAGTTTCTCCATCTCAACAAAGTCATCCATCAAACTCAATTCTGATATGCTGGCATTTCTGCAGGATGATGCGGCTGGTTTTCCACTTTTAAAGTGTTCCAATTCAGAAACTAAAGCAGAAGCCCATGATTCAGCACAGCTAAGGATTTCATCATTCGCACCACGCTCTGAAATCGAAGAAACATGAAAGTCACACGACAATGGGCTGCCCTTTGATGGCTCACAAACTTGTCCTTTTGAGAATTCTTCAAGTTGTTTCTCAACCTGTGATAGCTTTGATGTGGTACGTGCAAACATGACTCGTGATGCCTGAAGTTCATTGTTTTTCTTGATCAAATATTCTTTGAGAATCTTGTTCTCATCTTCAATGGCATGTAGTCTGTTGACAAGTGAAAAGGCACCCTTGCTTGATGCATCATCGTCGGAGGCAATACTCTTCGAGCTGAAATCTTCATTCATGAAACTCGACCTTTTCTTCCTTGCTTCGGTGGAATTATTATTATCCAACACTTGAACCTCACTTCGCATTTTAGCTAAAGCTGTTGGTCCCGGAAGTCTCTTCTTGACCATGACACGCAATCTCTGGCACTCCGTCTCAAGCTTAGCAATCTTCTTGACATTCTCTAGGTGTTGCCTATGGGCAGCATTTGAGGATCTGTTATTGTGATCCCTCTCCTCATTTCGAATCTCAATCTCTTTCTGAAGCATGCACAGCTCATACCTTAGAGAAGCATTGAGTTTCTCAGATGAATCAAGTCTACTCATCACTTCTGTGAGGTTTGCTTCTACCTTGGAGTTCGACTCGCATGCTTCTTTGAATATCTGTTCTTTGGCCTCTAGAATTCTATTCAAGTTGCCATTTTCAACAACTAACTCAGCAAGCCTCTTATTCGTCTCAGCTAATTTATGCTCTAACATTCGGACCTTCTCCTGCTCTCTCGATATCTTTAACGCAGCATTGTTAACAAGAAACTGCTGATCTTCTTTAGTAATATGTAGCTGTTGCATGCATTCTTTTAATGCTATATCTCTATCAGCTACTCTTTCTTCAGCAGATTTCTTCTGAAGTAGCACATCATCCAGTTTTTGCTTTAAAGAAGCAGTTTCTGCTTCTGTTTTTCGCCATCCTGAAATATCAACCAGGAAAAAGTGTTAACAAAAGCGTTCCTAGGTAAGTAAGACATCTCTATGTGAATTTTGATAATGTTCAACCTGCAACTGTTTCCTCAGATACTTTGGTTTGCTTGGCCAAAAGCTCATCTTTAGCATTGGACTCGCGGCGAACCAATGAGAGTTGTTCGTTTAAATCTTCCAAGTATCTCTCTAGCTCAAGGATTTTCTCTTTCTGAATGAAAATGCAAAAGATTACAAGATCACTTATTTGATAACAAATTTGGAAAAACTGGGAGATACAACTGCTGTTGATTACTAGGAGCACATTGCTCTTGAAGAGGAAGAAGACAAAATGTTGCAAGTTATATAATTGAAGGCTGGTTATTTAAATGTAAATGTAGATAGTTTCTTACCTCGTTATTTTTTACCGAGGACTTCTTGTTCCAGACCCATGTTTTGTTGTCCATGATATTGACAATTCTGTAAAAACATATCCAAGTAAGTCAAGAGGTCAAGGCCAGACCATAAGCATCCTCTCTCTGATTGATCAATTCAGTATTCCTGAAAACAATTTCGATTAAGTATAACGCGAAAGAGGGATGGCAAACTCTTAATAATAAGAACAATAGGTTCTGAAAAGGGTTAATGGCCATTGTTAATCGTTCAAGTGTGCATGCCCAATCCCACATAAGCCATCGATGTCCATATTGCCATGTCAAGATAATTACACCTGCACTCAAAACTCTGTTTATCCTTAACAGACCTTTTAACCAGAGTAGTTAAGACTAACACAAGTTGATGATGAAAAAGAAGGTGATTTATCATAAATGATAAAAGCTCTTCCAATTTAAAAACTTAAACACAATTTTTATCATGCCTTAGTTTTAACACACTACTAATATAGAGAAATCCTTAAGATGGTGATTAATCCTATTAATGATTTATCAAGTGTTTCTGACAGCACTTGATAGAATCTCTCCTCAAATCACACACTTGTAAGACCTGAAATTTATGCTTCTAGAATATAGAATGACAAACACCACAAGTGCGCGTGGTAGAATCTTCATCTCCATTAGTTAAACCACCAAAAGACAGAAAAACAAGAACAATTTGGCCTAGTTAGCATAAAGCTTACTTCCATGGAGAATATCTAAGTTTATAAATATGAGATCAAAAATTGATTGTAAACTACAGGAAAAGCGTGCTCGCGTGCGCGCGCGTACACACACACAAACATCCGGAGTAAAAAGATATCTTTTCTCTACAAGTCTTTGATCTCACACAACCTCCACCTACAACATCACTTAGGACTTGGAACATTCCGCGGTAGAGATATTCATAGCCCTAGCCTTCACCATACAAAACCATGTTGAAAACAATCTAAATTACCTTTTTGCTCCTATGGGTGTAGTGCAGTAGTAAAGCATTCAAAGGAGCAATAAGAGGAACAGTGTTCGAATTTCAAATAAGATGAATATTTTGGAGATCAGCTTTTGAGTGTGCATAAGTTGTACTCCAGATTTACCTGATAGGCTAACAAAAAGGAAGGTCATTTACCTCCAAATTAATCAGGTGAATTACCTCCAAATTAGTTGGGTGAATTCCGAACACCTAGATTTTTAAAAAAACCATTAGCACGGTATATGACCTATTGAGCCTAATATGTTGCTGAATCCAAATATGTCAGTATTTGTGCCTACAAAAAAACAATAATAGATGGTCACTGTAGCCGGAAGAAGCTAAAATGGCCTAAATTTTAACTATTGCTGTTCATCCATTAGCACAATGCATTGAATGAATCAGACAACGTAATTTCAGCTCCCAACATGGAAAAGTAAATATTCTTCAAATGGAGTGGAGGATGCTTAACAACAGCACAAGAAGACAACTGAAAAGCTCATCCATTCCAGAAATTAACACTGTTCCAGGGACCATTCACACGATTAACACCTAAGAGGAATATCCCAATATTATTATTAGCTCAAAAAGGAGGCAAATTTAGGGTTCCTCATTCCTCAGATGACCCAACCACGCTTCACAAAATCCGTGCATGTTTCCTTGGAAGTGCAAAAAACAGCCCAAATCGGATATAATGATGAACAAGAGCAAATCCCAGATGACTATCCTCAACTAAAAAAAAAAACTCGCAAAAAGGGACCTAAAGACTTTGTCTAGGAAACTAAGACAAACACCATCAAGAACAAGCCGGCCAACGAGTGCTGAAGAAACTCCCAAAAGGAGACAACTTGGGAGAAACACAGCGTGGAACGGAACCAAATTAAAAGATGAGATTGGTGATGTACGTTTGCGGTTTGCTGACCTCAGAGCTCCATTCTCAGCAGGGGAGCAGAAGCGCAAGAAGAAGAGCCTCCGGCAAGGCTAGCGCATGCACAGTGAGGAAGAATGAAGCGAGAGCAGAGGCTCTGAAGGTACACAGGTAGTAATGGTGCACCAGCTCAGTAAATGTTTTATTTTTCTTTTTTTTTTAAAAAAAAAATATTAATAATATTTGATAAGTATATTTTTAAAATATAAAATACCCTTTTCATTAATGGATTTGGAAAGGTTCCACGCGTCGAGTGGGGATTGGTTTCTTCCAGAGAAGAATTATGATAACATATTCTATTCGAAGCTATCATATATTATGATGTCAATCGGCGGTTGTTCATATGTTATGTCAAAATAGGCTAAATGTATCATAATAAAAATATATAATCTAAATAATATTTTTAAAATATCTATTTTAAAATTATTTAAGAGTTAAGGATGATATTAAAAAATTACAAAGAAGTGGTGATTAGCGCTCACTAAAAAAATAAGAGTCTATTTTCAAAAGCCTCTCATTATTTTAAAGCTAAGTAAGTAATTAATATAAACTTAAATTAATCTTCTCTAACTAATTAACAAATGTAAGCTAATTACAATCTAATGGTATAATTATTTTCATATCCAAGATAAAATTAATTAAAAACTAGATATTTTAATTAAAATATGTTTTATTAATTGCAACCAAGGGTCTTGGTAGGTGTACTATTGTTATCATGTGAGTGATGGTGATAACCAAAGCTAGTTGGAGATAAGACTTCAATTGGAGTCCACACTTATTCAATTTGCTAAAGTTAGAGAGAGATATATGAATAAAAATATTAAATAATTTAAAATTATTTTGTTATTATTTTCAAGATAAAAACTCTTAAATGGCATATATGAAAATAAAATTGAAAATGATTAATATATAAAATGATATATAATTTGCAAAGGAGCATGTGTGTGTATGAAACTTTGCAAATCTCATCAATTGATAAGAATGAAGAAAGAATTAGGCTAAACGTCTATCTATCGAATTGTTAGTGAAAGATTACCTACACAAGTAATATACATAGTAGATGATTGAAATATACATTCTATCTAAATATATCTAGTAGATATTTCATTTTTTTATTATCATTTCTATCCATAAAATGAGTGAAACTATTTTGTTTTTTTCTTAATTTTATCAAAAATCTAGATACCTCTGAATGTTTGATGACCATACTTATCCAAACCTAATTTTTGCACTATTTTGTGGTAAGTAAGAGGTTGATTGGTCTCTACATCGATCGATAAAGTTTGCAAGAGACTCGTCACCTTATAATTGACGCCAAGACTTGATGAATGAAATGTTCATTTATGATTTGGACCTACATTTCTTAATAATTATTTTTGAATGAGAGTTCTAATAGTAGAAAATAATATAATTTTTTTTATTTACTCCATATTTATATAATGCTCCTCATGTGTTTTGTGGGTCTAATGTAGCCAATGCCATATCATGCACACAATTCTAAACCTTAAACATGAATTCTTTTCATGATGCTCCACTAACTTTGAATGGGGATCAATTTTCTTTTTCTTTTTCTTTTTCTAAAATAAAGAAAATAATTAATAAAAAATAATAACAAGGAAAGGTTGTTGCTTGTAGCTTTCTCTTCTCTATGTGCGTATCTATTCAAATTTGTCAAGTAGTGGAATCAAATCCAAGCATATATTTCTTTTATCTCAAAGAAAAGAAGCATTGCCAAACCCCAGGCATAATGATGATAAATGATGTTCTTCATATCTAGCATCATGACTCCTCTATGGAATAATCGAGTTGGTACTTACACGAGGAGTCACTCTAATGAGTCTCGAATAATAGCGGCATTAGTGAAGCTATCCCATATAGGCTGCTCGATAGGATAAAAAAGTCCTTCATAATTTACTTTCCTTTCATATACTATGAAGCCGATAGTCGAGCGTTTGGTATGATAAAAAAGTCCTTCATAATTTACTTTCCTTTCATATACTATGGGGCCGAAAGTCGAGTTGGGATGATCATAACTTTATTCCCTTTTTTTTCTTGTTTATATATAGTTACCGGTCTTATTTCATATCAACTGTAATTTTAATTTGGTTCTTTTTTTGAAAAAAAATGTTCATCTAGAATAATATGTAAAAACTCAACAATAAAATACAAATGAATGCATGGTTAGTATAATCATGCCTGGATATATAATTTTGATTTTTAACGATATTTTAAATTAAGATGAATTGTATGGATAAAGGAGGAGGGTTGCGTTAGGTTGCCAGCCAGCGTTAAAACTATGACAAATATTAATGAATAAATCCATTAAACTATTGTGCTAATGCTAGGTTGTTCCCCGGAAGGAACGCGTTGCAGGGTCCGACTGTAACGTCTCG
>JBBMJZ010016291.1:0-11004 GCA_037833815.1 Zingiber zerumbet | reverse complement strand
AGTAAATAAATTTAAATTATCAAGTTCAATAATCAATTAAACAACTAAAATTTTTAAATGATCAAACAAGCTTGAATTGAGAGTTTGATAATATCTAAACGAATCAATCTCGAACCAAGCTCGAGCCAAGCTTGAACCAAGCTCGAGCCAAGCTTGAATTGAGAGCTTGATAACATCTAAATAAACCAAGCTCAAGTCAAGTTTCAAACAAGCTCAAACTCATAAAAAATAAACTAAACCAAGCTTGAACACTCATTTCAAAAGCTTGGTTCATTTTAAGCTTGGCTCGGCTCGGCTTGGTTACCTTATCAAACAAACTTGAACACTCTAAAGCTCAACTTGGCTCGGCTCGTTTACAGCCCTACTTCCGTCCTATTTTTCTTTTATAAATGTTTTTAAAAAATCGTTTACCAATCATATGTCTCCCCTTCTTATAAGTGCGACTCATGGAATATGTAAGTTGGAATTATAGTATGCTGTAGTCTTAACAAGAGATGTATATTTATATATTTATTCCTATTTTATACGATCGTATCTCCTAAGTTAATTATCAAAAAAGTGGCACAAGACAACGCTTATAAAATTAAACTCATAAACTAATCATCAAAGTCTCACTAAACATAGACATTAGCATCACTAACTCCAAGTTAATTCCACACAAAGCCATTACTAATCGCTCCTCCATCATATCCTTGCAAGGGTGCTAATGTCCATGGGGTAGCAGTCCGCCGGTGACTGAGCTCGGTAGTTCCTCCGGCCAAAGATAATGTTGGCCGCCTCCGACGGATGGAACGCGTCCCAGAAGAGATACTCGTGCCGGTTTGCGCACGGCGCCTGGTACGGCAAGCAGGTGATCTGCCCATTGTTCCTCCCCACCCCGCAGCATCCCCTGTTGGTCACCCTCAATCCTGAAACAGAGAAATCTCATTGATTCACTCGAGCTACGTTCGACCGCCGTCGATCGCCGTGAATCTTACCGTAAGTGGAGGAGTTCCTCAGGACGTCGTCGAAGATGCCGAAGGCGTTGATGTATGTGAAGTGCGCGCCGTCCAAGGTATTGAACTGGTCGACCAGGCCGACGAGCTTGGCGTTGAAGAGCCGCACGGCGCCGTCAATCTGGTCGATGCAAGCGACGCCGTTGGTGCTGCCGCGGGCCAGCTCGTTAGGGCTGCACCCGATCCGTCCCAGCCCGATCAGCGCCACCTTCCTCGCCCCGTAGTCGTACAGAGTCTACGGCAAGAAAACTCGATATGAGAGTTCTAAACATGACCGGTTCTGCTCAAACGACTAAAGAGGAACATTCGCCGGACTTTGAGCTGCTGAGTGTACTGGTGGACGAGGTCGTCGGCGAACTCCTCCGGCGAGAACTCTTGGCCGGTGGAGTAGAACGCGGGCATGAAGTAGTTGTTGAGGTAGTCATTGCTGCCCATGCCGACGGTGAAGATGCATTTACTGAGGTGAGTTGCGGCGGAGTTTTCGTCGCCGAGGAGGTTCACCATCTGCTCCACCGCCTGCTGGTAGTTCTGCAGCTGCCCGCTGAAGGGAATTCTACCCCCCTGCGTATTAGTTAGGTTAATTCAACCGATCAACTCCGTTCTCGCTGCAACTAGCAGAAATTGATGGACACATATTATACAAACCAGTTGCCGGCCAGTTTCCTCCCTGATTCCGGCGGCGGCGGAGGCAAAATTGACGCCGGCGAGCAGGGCTTGGCCGCTTGCGTCGGCATAAGCAGGAATGAAGTCATCAAACCCCAACAGAGAAGCTGAATTAATGGAATCTTATTCAACAAAAAATGTGTTTTATTTGAAATTAATGCACAGTGAAGGGCGATTCTGTGGGCTACATTTACTACCGAAGTCCTTTCGGTAGTTGCTGATTTAAGCCTACCTTTATTTCTTGAACCTACACGAGCATTTATTCATTTTGTTTCAGAATCATGTTCTTGCCATGAACGTAACAGGGCAGAGGAGTTCATAATGCAGAGCATCAGAGGACATAGATTTGGGCAATCTATCTTCAAAACGCCATTAAAAATAATAAGCTTAATCCAGACACAGTTTGTTCTTCATGATTACTTTGCAAACGAAAGCCAAAAGTGGTAAGATCTACAGCAGTAAGTACAAATACCAGTTTACATTCGTAGCTCAAAAAATCATTAATCCAGTGAGGAAAAACAAAACATTCTTGTCAGAAAGCAGTTTTACTTCTTCAAAGTAATAACAAATAATTATACCGATAACGTCGACGGTGGTCAAGCCGTTGCTGAAGCGGCCGCTGGGTCCGCCGCCGGGGAAATCGATGCCGTAGGGCAAGTAGTTGGCGATAGCCAGCGTCGCCATGCCGTTGTTGTTGCCGTTGTCCACCAGAGAGTCGCCGAAGATGAAGTAGCACGGCACTTGCCGCATCGCCACCGTCCCCGCTGGTGACGACACTAAAAGCAGCACGACCACCAGAAGCAGCAGCACCGGCCACCTCGCCATTGCAATGAGCCGGTCAAGAATAACGAGGGCAGTGTGTTATGACAGCAGAACCAGCAAACCAAAAATTTATAGAAAGATGGTGCAGTATTAGGCGAGTAGGTGAAGAAGTAAATGAGGTATTGAATGGAAATGCAGTGTGACAGGCACTGCCAAGCCTTTTTTTTTTTTATTCCTTCTGGTTTTTGATAATTCAAGTGCATAATCTAATAAATTGGGCTAGTTTAATTAAGATAAAAACAAGCTAGCAATTAATTGGCCATCATCACTGTGCTTTGGGAAGAAGGAGAATGATTAGGAAGAAGCTACTTCATTTAGCTTTATCAACTTGGTTGGCCCTTTTAAGATATTTCGAGCACTTGATTTTAAATGGAGCGCAAACTGAAACTCAAGCACAACAGCAGACATGTACAGCTTCCAGGCAAAACAGCAAACCTTACAAACAGAAGCACCTCTCAGCATCTAACAGTCTACTCTTCTTCCATTTCTCCATCATCGACTCCGTCCTCGTGCAGCACCTTCATTTTCTTCACGGCCAAAGATGCATCACTTGTCAAATTGCCATTCGCCGGTAACTCGATAAGGATGTCCGACTTCTGCCCCGTCTCGGCATTCACAAGACCTCCATTCTTCTCCACCTTGTAAGACAGCTCTTTCTTTCCTGGAACCGCATCAATGTACACAGTTGAGTTCTCATCGATCTCACCCTGTATGAGCATCTTGGACATATGAGTCACAACTTTCTTCTCTAGCCATCTCCTGATCGGTCTTGCACCGTAGACCTTGAAAGCCAAATAGATACCACACTTGGTCAATCTTCCGTTTTGTCAAAACAATCAAACTAGAAAAGGATGGAAGCCTAGGTTTTACCGGATCATAGGATTCAGATAGAACTATGTCCAACGCAGCGTCTGTTATAGCCAATGCAATCCCTCTCTCAGCAAGACGACGAGCAATATCCTTCATTTGAAGCCTAGCCACCTTTCTAAGTTGATCATGAGATAGTGGATCAAATATTACTATCTCATCAAGTCGATTAAGAAGCTCAGGTCTAAAATGCTTCCTGACCTGCAAAATTTAATTTTATACCATCAACCATAAAGATTTTCAAGATTTCAATATGGAATAAAAGGAATCTTTAGATGAATCAGCACCTCAAGCATAACTCTTTCCCTAGCAATTTGCAGCGAAGATTCTCCCACCATTCCAGCAAGAAGGTGTTCAGCACCAAGATTAGAGGTCATGATAATAACTGAGTTAGTGAAGTCGACAGTTCTCCCTTGACCATCAGTTAACCTCCCATCGTCAAGAACTTGAAGAAGCGTATTGAACACAGCCACATGAGCTTTCTCTACTTCGTCGAAGAGAATGACGCTGTAAGGCCTCCGCCTCACCGCCTCAGTCAACTGCCCACCTTCCTCATGACCCACGTACCTAAAAATTAGGAGTAAGCAATCACATTTGAAGGCGTAGCCAAAGGGGATCCAGAATGAAGCTTGGAGTTTTACTCACCCTGGTGGTGCACCGATTAGACGTGCCACTGAATGTTGTTCCATGTACTCTGACATGTCGATGCGGATGAGAAGATTCTCATCATCAAACAATTGCTCTGCAAGAGCTTTTGCAAGTTCTGTTTTACCAACACCAGTGGGGCCTAAGAAGAGAAATGAGCCAGTGGGTTGCTGTGGCCGGCCAAGGCCAGCTCTTGACCGGAGAACTGCTTCAGCTACGGCATCAACAGCCTGATTCTGACCAACTACTCTCTTGTGCAACCTCTCTGCTAGGCCGATCAATCTTGCTTTCTCATTCTGCCCTAGCCTTGTCACCGGAATACCTGTCCAACGGCTCACCACCTAACAAAGATATCAAATCTTCAGAAAATAGAGTGATTTACAATGACAAAGTATAGCTGCTTTGTGATCTTGAACATATACCTCTGCAATATGCTCAGGCCCAACAGTCTCTGTGAGCATTAGATTTTCATTGGCATCACCCTCAAGCTTTGCAATAGCTACATCTATCTCTTGCAATGCTCCAAACTTGATGTCAGCAACACGAGGCAGATTCCCCCTTCGCTCAGCCTCCTGCATAGCAATCAATAGCTCCTCTCGGCGTTGTTTCAACTTGCGAATTTCATCAATCCTCTCCTTCTCCTTCCTGTATTTCATCATTAATGGTTGCAGCTTATCCCTTAAGTCATCCAATTCCTTCTTAACCTGGTGAGGAGCATATCCACATTCATTGTTTGAACACGTAGACAACGAAATAGATCTATAAGAAAAGAATCTAATTTAACAATTCCCACCTCGACTAGCCTTGCTTTACTAGCCTTGTCCTTCTCCTTCTCAAGCGCATGCAATTCAACTTCCAACTGAATCCTTTTCCTCTCCAAGTTGTCAATCTCCTCTGGTTGACTATCAAGTTGAACCCTTACATTAGCACAAGCCTCGTCAACCAAGTCAATTGCCTTATCAGGAAGGTGCCGCCCTTTGACAACACAAAGGAATTCAATTCTCTCAGAGACCAATTGTTAAGATAAGTGCACTCAATTTCCAGAAGCATAACCAATTGCATTCATCAACTAAAATGATATCCTGAGTAATAATCCCTTATTTTCTATTAATACTTGCATATCCATAATACTCTTTCAAAATCAAATCAAATTAATGCTATGCAAAGGTTCAAACTTACCAGTGATGTAGCGATGTGATAACTGAGCAGCAACAACAATAGCACGATCAAGAATTCGAACACCATGGTGTCCTTCAAACTTCTCCTTCAGTCCTCGAAGGATGCTAATGGAGTCGGCAACGCTAGGTTCAGCAACGTATACCTGCTGGAATCGGCGCTCAAAGGCAGCATCTTTCTCAACATACTTCCGATACTCCTCTAATGTCGTCGCTCCAATGCATCGCAGCTGACCTCTTGCAAGCATGGGCTTGAAGAGGTTAGCAGCATCCATAGATCCTTCGGTTCGGCCTGCACCAAGAACCAAGTGGATTTCGTCAATGAAAAGAATGACCTTGCCTTCAGCCTCCTCAACTTCCTTGAGCACCGCCTTGATGCGCTCCTCAAATTCACCGCGGTACTTGGCTCCAGCTATCAAGGCGCCCATGTCTAGCGACACAAGGTGAACGTCGAACAGATTGCTGGGGACATCCCCGCGAGCGATACGCTGAGCAAGACCCTCAACGACGGCCGTTTTCCCGACGCCTGGCTCACCGATTAGAACAGGATTATTTTTGGTACGCCGGGAGAGAATGCGGATGACGCGGCGGATCTCCTCGTCACGTCCAATGACGGGGTCGAGTTTCCCAGCGACCTCTACAAGGTCACGGCCGTAGGTCTTAAGGGCCTGGAAGTTGGTATCCCCTGACGCGCTCTCCACCTTCTTCCCCTCCTTCCCGCGTAGCTTCTCGACTTCGGCGCGGACTCGGGCAGCGCTGATGCCGGCCTCCTTGAGGAGATCACCAATCTGAGAATCCTCCAGGAGGCCTAGGATTAGCTGGTCTACGGCGAGGTGGGAGTCCCCGCGGGACTTCTGAGAAGACTGCGCGCGGCGAATAACCTTGACGAGGGATGTAGCGACTGGGACATCGTCAGGGGGCGGGGATTGGGAAGGAAGCTTCTTGAGAGCGGAGGAAACAACGCGCTCGAATGAGAGGACGGCGGAGTCCCCGTCGCCTCCGGAGGCGTTAGCAAGGGCCTGGGGGAGGAGGCCCTGACGATCGGCGACGAGGACTGAGGCAAGGTGGAGCGGAGTGAACTGGGCGTGGCCGGATTCGAGGGCGAGCTCGCGGGCGGAGACCAGCGCCTCGTTGGTCTTGTGCGTGAACTTGTCCGGATTCATGGTAGATCGCTTGCAATTTCCTTCTGCAACTGCTGCTGCTTAGTGGCGAAAGGAAAAGCCAGAACTTCATGAAAATAGGAAAGTGAAGATGCTTCGGGAAGGCCCTGGAGACGAATACCGACACGTGGTACACATCCAGCGAACATCCTGAACTGGGATTATAGGAAACAGGCTTAGCCCATTGGGCTTTTAAGAGGCTGCCTCGAGTCCTTCTCCCACCATCGCCGGATCTGTCGGCGTTCCAAGCTCGCCGATGGTAGAGAAGCTTCGGCCGCTGGTCGCTCCCCGTTTTCATCCTTCCGAAATGGGAGATCGCTGGGATAAAGGTGCGATCTTTCTTCCTCATGCTGCCTAATCTAGTTTGGTGTAATCTTTCTTTGTAGTAGAGCTATTAGGTATCTCCTCCTTCGACCTGCTGTGTTCGAAGAGAAACGGCGGTGTGTGAATGGCACACCTTACTTATATTAATCTTCTACTATGTCATTGGCGATTCATACTGTGTTGTTGTTGATCTTTCTCATTGTCATTACTGCATTGCGACCTTCATTTATCGAATTATAGATTTCTTATGTAGAGTTCCAACATTGTGATGTTTTACCTTTTAGACAGTTACAAGATAAAGCTATTGCCCAGGTATTCATTTTTACAGGATAGAAGGAATTGCACTAGTAAACTAAGCAATGAAAGAAGATAAAGGGTGTAGGAGGTATAAGGATCTATACTAGTCAAGAATTTTTTTTCATCTTTCACTGTGATAGATAATTTGATTGCCTCAGCTTAATTCCTTGAAAAAGAGCTTTCTTGCCAACTCTCACGTACCAAATATAATTTATTTGAGACATTGCATGCTTATTCTGTAGGTGAGAAGCAACTTTCATTCTTCTTTCCCAAATTTATTGTCACCGCAAAAATACAATTAATTTTCTCATTGGATAAGATTCTTAATGTCATACTGCAAAGAAGATTTATTTCTCTTGGCCTTTAGTAAAGTTTTGCTTCTCAACTCTTATGCACCAACTAAAGCATCATTTCAGACATTTGATACCTAAAATATTTTCTGTTCTTGGAAAATTCACATCTTCTTCCCGTTATTTTAGATCTCATTCCTTATTTGCTGTGTTCTTTTTGAAAGGAATATATTCATTTCATTCTAATATCTAGAATCATTTCGTTCCTCTCATTTCACAAGGCAAAGAAGCTTGAAATTCTTAGTTATAACAGGTCCAACCTGATACTTGGTTCTGTATGATCATCCATAAGCTGTTGTCCAAAGACAAGTCACGGGTAGTAGCCATCTGCAGCTGTGATTGAAGTTAATCTAATCAACCACCTCTTGCCAGCCTCAACAAGAGTGCCCCACCATGTTCTTCTTTCTCTCTTTCTCTTACCAAATTTTTGGACTTTAATACCCATCTTATCTGATTTTGATTTGATCTAAATCATTCATAAGTGTAACGAAGCCTCCTCATTTTTTTATAGTATTTTTCTTAAAATTTACCAACTGAATCATGCAGAGATAAGGGCAGTCGCTCTTTGTTGCTTCTCTGCATAAATATACCGAGAAAAATGGCCGTCTCCACCTTTTTTTGCATCAATAAATATACCGAGAAAAAGGCAGAGACAAAAATGCTACCTTCTCTGCTGCATGGCCAGTAGCAGGCTCTACCAGTTCTGACAGCTGAACTGGTTCTTCAAACCGGCAATAGTTTAGTTTCTTCTTGGAATGATTGTGTTTGGTGAGGGAAGTAGATAAATGGAAGATTATTATAATATCCTTCAATCTTCCCCTTAGATATCGTTTGTAAGGTTATAAATGAATTAAATATTTATGTGTAAATTTGATATTCAGTTTGGTTAGAATTTATTTATATTTATTTAATACATATAAAATTAATTAAATAAATAAACTTCCTGATGGGCTCATCATCTCATTAATGTGTGAAAAATGTTCACCAATAAAGTTTTTATTAATATGATAAATAAATAAATAAGTTTGTAATATCAAACAAGTTTAAAAAATCAAAGTGAACAAGAGAAAGAATCTCAAAGACAGCTTTTCTTTCCGTTTATTCTAATACACTGGCACTGTCTCCACGTGGAGGAAGATTAAGAATTGTACATTCAGTAGTTCTTTCTCCTTCGCGTGAACATATTGAATTTTTTTTTATTGAATGCTACTGTCCAACATTCGATTTTTATATATATAAGTTAAAAGAACACTTCCAAATTGTGTAAAATTAGAAGAACATTTCTAAAACAATAATAATTTTAGAAAATGCTAGTCTGCTCTTAATAAAAAAAAATGAGTTGGTGATTTCCCACACCATTATCAGCATTGATGGCGATAGTTAGAATTTTCTATATAAGTGCAATGGTTTTGATTATATCTGCCGCTCTTGGTTTTCCAAACGACATTGACACGGTATCCACTGCATAATTGCACCTAACGTTTCTTTTGATATTCTTGTTTATTGATCCATCCATAATTTTTAGATAATTATCGGTCATTGGATATTAATCACCATCAAATAAATTCAAAAGTTAGTCACTATTTCTATGTTTCGAAAGATAATTTAAGAAAATAAATTATTTTGTATCGCATAATATTTTATTAATCCGCATGTGAGCACTGAATATGCATTGGAATAGAGTAACTCCAGTATTTCATAAATTTGCATAAGAGATATAATATAAGCATTCGTATCCGTTTCTTTATCATTATATTTAAAATTTAGATTAAATAACTCATATAATTAAATTTAGATAATTATTTTTTACTACACACTATATCAACTATTTTATTTTAAAATTTTCATCATCCTTAATTTTTTTATTATTTTTTCTATTTTTTATTAGTATATTTATCGAATTAGTGGAAGGAGAGAAATTGAAAAAAAAAATGAGTGGAAGAAAAAAGATTAAAAATAAATATTATTTTAGTTTTAGGTAGAGGTTTTATTTTTTAAATTTAGAGAATTATTATTCATCAAATCTAAATTTAGGGAGTATATAAGGTAGCCGATGCAAAAGTTTTTTAACTACCCTATCCAAAATTTAGAGTAAAATATTTGGATAAGGTAGCTGATGTGAATGCTCTAAGAGCATCTATATTACCCCTAGGGCGTAGCATAGACGGTAGGCGCATGACATCTCTGCCGTAATGGTAAGGGGTCGATTCTTAGGAATTGACGACATGGGGTTTACTCCACCATGCGCCTATGACCTGTGTATCTGCATGAACCTCCCTCTATATCCGTAGGGTCGACACTAGGGGAGTCGCTAAGATAGCGGATTTACCTTTTTTAAGAGTATCTATATCAGCTACCCTATCTAAAGATTTTATCTTAAATTTTGAAATGGTAGTTAAAAAAATCTTTGCATCAGTTACCATATTTATTCCCTAAATTTAGATTTAATTTCCTAAATTTAGGAAATAAAACCTCTACCATCAAAATAAAATAATATTTTTTTTAATTTTTTTTTCCACTCATTCTTTTCAATCTCTCACATTCTACTTATTTTATAAATATAATAATAATAAAATAAAAAAGAAAAAAAAAATAAAAACAATTTGAAGATAATAGAAATTTTAGGATAGTTGGTGTAGTGTGTAATGAAAAATAATTATCTAAATTTAATAAATTAAGTTATTTATTTTAAATTTTAGATATAATAATAGAGAATATGATGTAAGTTATCTGATGGAAGATAGTCGTTCCCTCGATTGGATGGTTATAATTTGGTGTTTTTATTTTTTTAATAAAAATTTAGATTTTTTTAAATTAAGGAATTTGGATGAGATAAAAAAAATATTAAAATTTTTGTTTATTGTAGATATCGGATAGACAATATAATATCTTTTTAATAGTCGAAATGGAAACTTATATGACTTTTTTACTAGCGATATGGCCCTATGCAATTTGAAATTACAGATACTCAATGAATTTTAAATTTAACATTGTCATAAATTTAAATTTATTGCAAACTTATAAATAACCTTTAATTCTCCTAAGTATCAATGTTTCTATGCAATAAGAGAAAATTACCATGGATTCTTAAGAAAGAGAATGTAAAAAATCATATTATGTAACTAACATTTTATTAGATGAATGATTAATATATTGGGATCTGTGTACTGGTATAATTTGAGCACGGGCAGAATGACGGTATACACCGTTTTGACGAAGTTGAGGCTAGAGTTAGACTCTGTCTTTTTAAGAAGAATTTGTTCCGCGGTGCTTATGGAACATGGCAATCGTCTCCCAAGATACGACTTTATCTTGCGATAGCAGCACTACAAATCGCAAGACCTCCGAACCGAAGAGGCTTCTCGAACTTTCTAATGCAAGTATGAAATGCAATACTTGCTTTGCTTGGAAGAAATTGAGTGAGTAAAATGAGGATGTGAGTGACTTTATTTATACTAAATAAAGAGGTATAAGAACTTCTTGGTTCAATTAGATCTCATCTATCCATTTTGAATTAGATGATGTAGATCTCATCTTTTCCTAAGTGACACATTTCCTACGTTTGGTTGGGTGTAATGTAATCGAGCTTGTAATGTAATCAAATTTGTAATGTAATGTAATGTAATTTTGATTACATTACAACATTTGGTAATATAATGTGTGTAATCTTTAATTACAAGGGTGATTACATTCTTTTATTTGGTGT
>JBBMJZ010016208.1:0-11011 GCA_037833815.1 Zingiber zerumbet | reverse complement strand
GTGTAGGCTCATTTTAAAGTTAATAATTAGGAGAGGAGCGAATGATAACGGTATTTTCACGCTCGTTTTAAAGTTAGGTCATCCTATAAGCACAAACGATAGGAAAGAGTAAATGGTACACTATTTATGACCTGGTGCTTCAGGGGTAAGGATAGATCCTTTTCTTTCGTAGTGTGTTTTTTAATCAAAGGAGGACCCCCCCTGATGGTCGCGAAAAGACTCAGCCTAAAATCAGTCACTAATTTTTCTTTAGAAGAAGCCTTGTGCGATGTGTCATGTAATTCGCTCATAACTATCGTGTTCCACTGCGCGTTCACAGCCTACCGCAGGAGGGGGCTATTGGTGATTTGCTTCTTGCCGAGGGAACGTGAATAGAAAGGGACTCGGAATTTGCCTTCGTTCCGGCTACTAGGTATCGGGTAAGCCCTTGATGCTGGAGATCTACGGTAAGTGGTAAGCCTTTTTTCAACCATCAGCAGGAATTCTTCAAATGGAAGGAAAACAGGCTCTATCCCTGTAGTAACAGGTCTACAATGGCACGTGCCATTGACTCTTTCCTTATGGTTGAGCCTATTCAACGATACAATCTCCCTTTCTATAAAACGATTCCTCGTATATTGGTATCACTTAGCCCTCTCCTTATCGGTCGAGCCACGTGGCAATATGTCATCTTTGCATAGGCTTTGATAGCAATAGTATATTAAACTTTATATTTGGAACCATCCAATAAAAAATATGACACATCCTCATTGTTTTGGTACTTTATTGATCTTGTTAAGTAACTACTATATTCCTTCAGCTACCATGTTGGCATGCTGTAAGGGTCATTTAGTTTACCAATGGTACAATGTCACTGTCCCGATTCCAGTTATGGAGCCAATTCATATAATTGTAAAACCCATGTGAGATACAGAAGAATAGACTATTCTCTTTTTCAAATTCTATTGGGGGTGCCTCTGTTGGAATTTTGATTAATTTACCAATTGCGGCCTATGTGTCTCATGCTAGTCTCTTAAGACACTTGAATATCTGTCCCCATGGGTTAGCGTAGTTGGTATTTGCATCAGTGTTTGTTCTAATAGGTCTCGGGGTCAATTTTCAACGGATGCAAAATACCTCGTTGGGTGCCTGACCTCCCCCATTCAAAGGGCCGTTGTGCTAGGGCAAAAATGCCCCCCTTAATTACCTGCTTGTATCTTGCCGTGGGATCGGCGATGCTGGGCTTCACGTTTTGCTCCAATTCAAACGCTTGAACATCATGAAGACTGAAATATAATAAATCCTCACAAACTAAGTTCATTGTTAATTTTGGAATTGAAAATATACTGACTACTTTTGATGCAATATCATTTTAAAGTCATTTATATATGTTGTTGAGATTAAAGAATATTAGTAATCTGCGAGTCCAGTGAGTTTGGCTCTGTAATACTTTTACGGCCATGCCACTTCTGTTGTGCTCATTTTATGGTTGACTTAACAGCACTTGGTAAAAAATGCATCATCTGGCTGATGTTTGAGCCAATAGAGACAGAACGACTTAGCATTCTGGATCAGACTTTACATACTAGTGGACCTCTGTGCTTTCTTCATAGTCTGTATAGCTGAGCACTTTCTGGAATCCTTATTGTGTTCATTTCTAGTGCGGAAACTTATTGCATATTTTGATTTAGTATGAAAAATTAAGGTTTGCAGATACTATTTCACAAAATGACTCTTTGGTTTTAGTTTTAATTATTCTATGAATACCTTTGCAGGATGATAAAGTTAATGCAAAAGTAGAAGCTGAATCAGAAATTGATGTTAAGATGGATGTAGATTCTGTGGTTATGAATGAAAGTAATAGCGACAAAATTGGCAATGATAATAAGGCTGCTAATGCCAATGAAGCAGCTGACAAGAATACAAAACCTGCAAATGCCAATGAAGCAGTTGCCGAGGACAATAAACAGAATGCTGATCAGAAAGATACTGTAAAGGATAAAGATTGTGTAAAAACTGTCAAGGAAGCATTCACAGGGGATGGAGTTGTGGATAAGGAGCTTTTGGAGGTGACTTCTATTTTATCTTAGAAGATTGTTTTTCATGATAATAATGGGCATATGCTTATGCTTCTCCTTTACAGGCTTTCAGATATTTTGACAAGAATCGGACAGGATACATCAAGGTAATTTAGCAATATATTTTTACTAGTCCCCCACCCCCCACCCCCCCCATGATAGTTTTATAATTTGTTTATTCCTGCATATTTCTAATTGCAGGTTCAGGATTTAAGGTGCATTCTTCACAACTTAGGCAAATTCATGTCAAACAGACATGTCAAGGTTAGTACCATCGATCTCCAGCTTCTACACTCTTGCACCCTTTCCTCTTCTTTTTTGTAGGAAATTCTTCGCCTCCAATTCGTTAAGCCATTGGGTGCAATCGTAGTTGCAGTCTCTCCACTAACCTCCCCTGCTTGTACCAGGAACTGGCACAAAGTGCTCTTCTCGAAAGTAATTCAGCAAGAGATGATCGTGTCTTTTACAAGAAACTAGTGAAGATGGCAATCGGAGATATATAATGATGCTGTCAAGACAATTTAGAGTTTTTTTTTGTCAGTCATCTGAAATTGATCTACTATATTATTTTATCACAACTTCTGTTGTAGACCTGCTTTTGTGGGCAGTTTTAGTTTGACATGTATTATATTTTTAAACAAGCATAAATAAGTTTTTATGAAGCTTGTTCAAGAATATTTTCTACACAATTCTAATTAAAGTTTCAGCTTTGAAATTTATGATAGCAACTCTATTCTTTACTTCGAGATTAATGAAGATTGCAGACATATAACATTAAAGTGCAAAACTGATGTGATATGTTCAATTGCCATCTGAGGATTAAGAACTCGCCCCTGGGGCAATGGTGTTGTGCTGGGTCTCTTCTCAGTTTCAAAGATATTTTAGGATTGAGTTTTAGTTTTGGTAAATTAACATATGAGTATTTTTTAATGGTTGATGTAAGAATATTGAGTTGATAGATTGTATGTTATCAGTGCTTTTTTATTTCTCCCAACTGGTAGAAAATTTTCATTAAATTAAATTAGACATCGTTAAATTAGTTGATGTAAATTAGATATCTAGTATCAACTGAATATAAAAAAAATCCAATTAAGCATTTGAATGTAATGATTTTTGAAAATTTTAGACAATTCACGGCAATTCACTTAAAGTTGTGAATTTTTTTTTAAAAAATATAGTTATTTAGATTTCTGAGAGGTGCACTTATTTCACAAAAATATTAACGTTTGAATTTTAAAAAATAATCACTATAATACTGAATTTTAAAAAAAAATTAATAAACTCGATGATACATGCAGTGATATTTTGTTGACAAGAAAGGGTAAAATGAAAAATAAGGGTATCTTTTATAAATCTTAAAGTTAGGTGGCCTTTTCGATTGATTTCATTTATACAAATCTAGGAGAACTAGGGATACAAACGCGACACCGTACGGTGGGCGACGGAGAAAAAGTAATGGTGTTGTTCTTGTTCCTGGTACGGCGATGGCGATCTTCCTCCGAATCTTCTCGCTTCCTCTTCCGCCTTTCGGAGAACAATCCTAACATTTCTCCGGTAGTCAGCCCTCTGGGCTCATCCTCCATCTTTCTGCCGTCCCGAGCCTATGCGCGATTTCCGAACGGGACGCGATTCGAGCGCCCCTACGGCGGCTGCAGAGCAGTCGGCGGATCCTTCGGGATAGGGAAGATCCCTTGTTTTTCATTCTTTCAGGGTCCCAGACGGCTCTCTTCTCAGCCCATGACCGCTGATGGGCTGACGGTGGATGCCATAGCGGCCAAGGGCTGGCCTATCCTCGATGAGAGCGAGAGCGACTGGCGGAGTCACGCAGCCTCCATCGCCCAATCCGTGCAACTTGTTAAGAAGCGATTGCAGGTGGAAATTTAGTCGTTCTAAGCCGTTGCTACTTATTGATTGGGAATTTCTGCAGTTATTGATATATATATTACCAGCAGTAATCCGACTCCGGTGGGAATTTAGATTGACTATTCGGATTTAGTCGTCCTGTAACAGGAGAAGTTGGAAGCTTACTTGTGGGATGCGGTCTTAAACTTGTGACGGCAAGCAAGGCCGAACTAGTGTAACAAATTAGTGCAACTCTGAATTTCTTTCTATTTCAAAATTTTAACCTTTCGGCATCAATCTGTTCGCATAAGAGTTTTGATAAAGGGAGTTTGTTGTATGAAAATTTACAATATTTTTTTCTTCTTTATTTTTTGGTGAAGTTAACCTCGTTTTAGTTTCTGTGATCTCTTATTTTCTTTATAGAGATTCTGTATTTGCATTGTCAATGACTTCAACGTCAACTCCACTGAACTGGCCTGTATAGTTCTAAGACACATCTTGAGTTAGTGTTATCTGGGTTAGTGTAATTTATTCAGCAATTATGAAACTTATACTGTTATACAATTGGGGAAAAATACTGGTGTGCATGCTCTTTTAGCTTTTTTGGATGTTTATATATACTGTATTTAGCATATCTTTATGTTCTTATATATCTTTCCTGGAATAAGTTGATACATATGTATAACTTTGCAGTGGAAAAAGTTGATTGCTAGGTTGGATCTGTTATCTGCTGCACTAAGAAAGCCAGATCTGTGGGATGATCCTACTTATGCTTCTCGAATAAGTCGTGAACATGGTGAACTTCTGAACAGGATTAAAGATGTAAATAGCTACGAACAAGAACTACTTGAGCATGTGGACTTGATCAAACTTGCTCGGGAAGAGAATGATGAAGAACTGGAATTGGTGGGCTTTCACTTATAGGCATGTAGTTGTTTTCCCCTTAAGTTATAATTTTTGTTTTCATTTTCTCAAATGCCTTCATGAAATGCATATTTTCTTTCTGATTATTTTATTATTACTTTTTAAACCACTGCATATCTTCTTTGGATTTTTGAATGACTTTGTTATATATATTGCGGTTGCTGTGGTCGCTGGCATTAAAGAAATAATGTCTAACTGATGTTGTTGGGTTTTTGTACATAATCTCAACCATCATGTATGTCCTTGTTATAATGGTTGGTTATCTTTTACAATCATTTATCTCTGTACACTTTATTAGTCTGGTCATTGACTTTTGATATTCCTAATGACATTTTAAGCCTTCAGGAAGTGAACATATAGGCCTGAAGATCCCAACTTAATGTAGCTGCTCTTAATTCTTTGCTTCCACTATTATTTTATTTGGTAAAAAATTTGTATTGATTTCCAGTTGTTTAACATAACACATTACTTTGATTCTGAGTTGAAAAAAATATATATAAATTTGATTGTTGTTTCATATTTGATCATTCTGTCAAATGAATTTGACAGTTATGGACAGAAAGCTGATGCTGATACCCATCAGGTTGTGACCACTCTTGCCGCTCACTGTCACCCCTCAGACTTAGGTTTCTCTTAGTAGTGTTTAAGGCAGAAGAGACTTGTCCATGCTCTTGAGTTAGAAACTAGTAACTAGTTCGCTCCTATCCTAATTGGTACATAGTTTTTACTCTAAGTAGACACTAGGTTCCACACCCATAGCAAAAACTGTCATTGCACTACAGGATATTGCATGGGAAACCTTGCACTAACCCTAATGTCGAGGCACATTGCCAACATATGATCTCGGTGACCCTCACACTCATAGAGCTGGCGTAAGGTCTCAAGGAGCTCACAAGGCAAAAGCACTAAAGATAGTGTCATACAACATACACCGTAAACAAAACAAGCAAAGATAAAATAATAATAAGAAGAAAACAAAAGCCAATAAGAATGCAGTTTGGAATGCTTTAATAAGAACCCAATTCTTGTGTTGATTTTATCAATGGATTGAACCCTTCGACCTATGGGAATCAAACACAAAATAAGAGGCAATATAATGGTCTTTCAGGTTCAACTTGATCTCTTGAACGAATCGAGATGAGTCACATAGGCTCTTGGCTCAATAATCACACTTAGACAACTTACTCGAAAAAAGTCTTCCTTTTTCATTTGTGATGTATGCATAAAGTGATAAATCAAATTGTCACTTTTTGTTAGTAGTCAAACTTAACCAGGTCTTTTTTTGGTCAAGGATTCCACATTTAGGATACATTTAATTTGACTCTGTTTTTTCTGTGTTCCTGAAGGAATCTATGAATGTATTGGTCAACATGAGAAGGGATGCTAAAGAGAAAGAACTTGAAGCTCTGTTATCTGGGGATAATGATTCCTGCTCTTGCTTTATAGAGGTCGTTCCCATCACTTACAATCCTACAGATGATTAAATTGTAAAATTGTTCCTTTTTGTATTAAATGTACCATCACCTGCTTTACTTATTTTTATTGCAAGAGTTACTGCTTTGGCTTAAAAATTATTGGGATATCTCCTTGTATCCTAGTCAACTGACCCTTGGAACTGACATGTCTTTGTTTATCATTTATTAATTTTCTTCCAGCATGTAATTGAGGACTCGATTTAAATTTTGTTTTCTTTAATTGGTGAGTATATGGAAATTGATTGGTTTGAAACAATGCCTCCTCAGCGACTCCATGCTGACTTGGTTTCAAGTCATAGCTTGCCAATTAATCTTACTTTCTTGAAATTTTGTATGCTTAACACATATCTATTTCGAATAAATATATTTTAATTTTTCCAGTTTGAGATGCATGTTTCCTACACAGACAGTTTATCCATCATTCCCAATGGATTCATGCTAAACAAAGTTCAAAGGGTGCATGATAAACAACCTTTTGTATTAATTTAATTCATCTTGGATTCTTATTGGTAATGGAAGTTTTTCACTTAATCTACTGAGATGGAAGTTCCATATTATGACTCACTATTTGTCTATATTTCAATCATCTTTTTGTAGCCTCTCAGTTTCTAATTAACCAAATAAATGACTTGGTCAAGTACAAGTTTTTGTCTCATCATGTCAATCTATCTCCTAGTTTTTTGTTTACCTAATTCTTTTGCAAATGAGCTTCTAAGAATCCCTATCATATACAGGGAATTCACCATGATAGAGCTTTATGTACAGTTGTCATCTCTTCCCTGTAGAAGTTTTAAAAATTTGTCATGATCCAGGTGCAAGCTGGAGCCGGAGGAACAGAGAGCATGGACTGGGCTTCCATGGTAATGAACATGTACAAA
Source organism: Zingiber zerumbet (assembly GCA_037833815.1). Lineage (NCBI taxonomy): Eukaryota > Viridiplantae > Streptophyta > Magnoliopsida > Zingiberales > Zingiberaceae > Zingiber > Zingiber zerumbet. The sequence continues at coordinate 3,835 of JBBMJZ010016208.1, read as the reverse complement.
TCATGGGCTCAACACCGTGGATTTGCAGTTACAGTTATTGAGGAAATGCCTGGTGAGATTGCAGGAATCAAGGTTCATTTCCTTAACTTGCAGTCTAGTCTTTTTTATGTATTGTTGTAGCTTTTCAAACTCAAAATCATTTGTTTTTCTACTTCCATGACAGGGAATTTAAAGGTTAATCAATTTTATAATCTCTAATGTCTTGCCATCATACACTTGGATCTGTTTAGATTGATTAGACAACTTGAGCATCACTTCGTATACAAATAGAAAAATTGTCTTCTCATAACATTTAATCTCAAATTACCCGGAATATGTGAGAACAGAATATCAAGGTTACAATTTTTGTTAGGCTGTATCTGCACATGGCTCTAATTAAGGTTACTGCAATATAAGTAAAACAAGTAAACTCTTACCTGGTAATGGATATCTTGTAGGAAATCGTTGTTTTTAAACATTCGGACTTTAATTAGGGCAATCACAGGTCTATAAATGTTACTGTTTAATAAAGTGCTGCTTTCGTCATTGGTAAATTTTAGCTCTGTTTTCTAAAATTCCGTCATATCCCATTTAGTTATAAATTTGAAATTCTCATGGTGAATTGGTGATCATGCTTGTTAAAGTTTTAACAATTTTTTATTTATGTAGAAAATCATGAAGAATATATATCGTATATTATCTTGGATTAACATCGATATTTCTCATAGTTCATTATATGGATTAACATTTGTCTTTAACAAATTTACATGTTTCAATTTTATAACAAATTAAGCATACTTTTGATTAGTTTGTTGTGACACTTTGATCAAAATTTAGAGTAAAATTTTATTATTTTATAATTTATTTTACTCGTTTTTTAAAAGTTCTAACAGTTGGTTTAAAATTGTTAAATTAGTGTGTGACTGAAGAAAGTCATGCAATGTATCAAATAAAAAACATGCTTGGTTTGTTATGAAACTGAAAGTACGTGCATTTAGAATGATTGAAACTTCAAAATTGGGTTATAGATTTAGCAATCAAATAAATTATCTTATCATTATATTATGAATTAATAATTGCAGTCACCTTTTATCTCATCATTTTAAGTAAAATATTTTCTATAGGTCATTGCGCTCCCATGTATTTTATCACCTCGTCATCCCTGCCAGGAATACTAACATCAGAAATGTTCATCTTGCTCTGAAACACTTCTCCACATGCTTCAAATTTGTGAAACTCACAAAATATTCATTCTACTTTGTTTACATCTAGTTGTTGTTGTGATGATGATAATGTTGGATATTCTTTCAGCGTGCCACAATTAAACTGGATGGTGATTATGCATTTGGATATGCCAAGGCAGAAGTCGGAGCGCATAGGCTGGTAAGGATTTCACCTTTTGACAGCGGGAAACGACGCCATACTTCTTTTGCTGCTGTTGCAGTAATTCCAATACTCGGAGATGGATCCACAAAATATCAAATAAAAGAATCAGATCTCCGAATCGAGCGCTTTCGTGCTAGTGGTGCCGGTGGCCAACATGTCAATACAACTGAAAGTGCAGTCAGAATAGTGCATATTCCGACAGGAATTTCTGCGACATGTCAAAATGAAAGGTATTTATCACACCCTTCCATTACTGTTTCTGATTAAGAGTTCTAAAGGTCTATTTAAGAACTTTGAAATATCAGTACCTAAAATCTTGAACTCGGTGACTTTAGATGACTAATGATAGTGTATGTATGATCTGCATACTTATGACTAATCGTTTGGGATCAATTCAGATCTCAGCATCAAAATAAAACATCAGCAATGGCAGTTCTTCAATCTCGGTTAGATCAGCTTGAGATGGCCCGTCAAGCCCAAGCAACAGCAGAGCACACTCAATCTCTTTCAGATATTAGCTGGGGCAACCAAATAAGAACTTACGTCCTCCATGTAAGATCACCTTCTGCCTCCCTTCATCAGATACTTGAAAACTTATTTTTAACTCATATTCACCGGCCGCAGCCCTATCGCATGGTCAAAGATCTAAGAACAAACTATGAAGTCTCGGACCCTGATTCTGTTCTGGATGGCGATCTTGATGGCTTTATATTGAGTTTTTTGTCAGCTTCCCTCGATAAGACCGACGACAACAGCGAATGAATCGAAGATGTGTTTCGGTGCGGCCCAGGTCAGTTTGCATCAAAAGGACTTGTGTTTCCAGCAATATGATGCAAGCTTTCACCCTCCATGGCTTTGAAAACCATGTAATTGATAGACTCATGTAATTGATTTATGATGCCTTTCTCCATCCTTCACTACTTAAATCCAGTTCGCATCTGGTTCATGTTTTAGGTGATTTGTTTCTAATTATCATTTATTTTCTAGTGTTTTTGATCGATCGTAGCATACTAAATGGACAACATGTTTGCAGGATTAAGAAACTATAATTAACTAAAGCTCGACGATACCCATTAATACTTGTGATTATAGTTCGTTCAAGTGCTCTTAATTAAACTCTCTACTTTGAAGGATCTCGGGACACAACTATCTTATTAACTACACAGCGGGAGGGGAGCTTCCAGCTGCTATACGAGATCACCGGCGATTCCAGGATATCTCAGTTAGACTGGCTGCCATTGCGTCGCAAGCCCCATCGCCGCACGTGGATCCTGAGTTCTAATGCGGCGGCGAGAAACTCCGCCATCTGTGCTGCCGTCAGGGTCTCCACCAGACGGCGCAGGGTGGCTTCCCGCAGCTCCTCTGCGGCGTCGATTACCGTCCGCAGGGCCCGAGACACTTCGTCAGCGGCCGCCGCCCAGGCGGTCCCGTTGGCGTACAGGTCGGCTCTCACGGCCTCGAGCACCATGTGGCCGGCCATGGCTTCCTGCGCGCTGGCCATGTCCTCGGAGATCCGGTGCTCCTCCAGCTGGACCTCCCGGCGGAGGACCTCGAAGGCGGCGCGCTGGTCCGGGGAGAGGAAGCGGTGTCCGAGCAGGAGGCGGAAGGCGATGGAGGGCTTCCAGCCGGCGACCCAGAGGAAGATGCGCTCGAAGGGGGTGAGCCAGGGGTGGGTGAGGGCGCGGAGGACGTCGGAGTCGGCGAGTCGGACCTTGGCGTCGCGGTAGTCGCGGTAGTGAGAGAGCACGGCGTCGACGGCCTGCGGTATCCTGTCGGGCCGTTGGGTGAAGGCATGGAGGAGGTCGGAGCGGAGGTGGTCGAGGAGGGCGAACCAGGAGTCGAAGAAGGCCTCCATGGCACGGCGCGGTCCGCCCCGCTGTTGGAGGCCGAGCAGAGGATTGCGGTGGGGGGTAGAAATAGGCGGGCGTGGGAGAAGGGAGATAGGCGGCGGGCGAGAGGGAGGCGTGGCGGCGGAGAGCGGTGGGCGCGATGAGTTGGAAGGAAGCAATCAAGCAGGGCGGGAGTACGAGGTTCGTTTACTTGGGAGTAATGGTTAAAGATTCTGCTGTCAGTAGCGGAAATGGTGTTAAGGTTAAGGTAATAGACAAAGATCCGTGGAATCGGTTAGGGCGGTAAAAGAGTCGAGCTGAGTTGAATTATGAGGTGTTCAAATTTATTTGATAAGGTAATCGAGTCGAGCCTAGCTTAAAATAAATCGAGCTTTTAAAATGAGTATTTAAACTTGGCTTGATTTATTTTTTATGAGTTTGAGCTTGTTTGAAGCTGGGCTTGAGCTTGATTCGTTTAAATATTATTAAGTTCTTAATTCAAGCTTAACTTGAACTTGATTCGAGCTTGGTTCATTTAAATATTATCAAGCTCTCAATTCAAGCTTGTTGATTGTTTAAAACTTTTAGTTGTTCAATTGGTTATTGAACTTGATAATTTAAATTTATTTATTTATTTTATT
>JBBMJZ010016198.1:0-11011 GCA_037833815.1 Zingiber zerumbet | reverse complement strand
CTCCTTGGTTGATCACCTTTGACCTGCTCGATCATAAAAATGGAAATTATTTCAGGTGGTCTTACCAGTCATTTGGTGGCTTGATTCCCAGTCAAATCTGTTGGATAAACTACTAACTAGGGAATATATTACTCAATTCACTTTTACTATGGTCATTTGTTCATAAAGTTGCACAGCTAACATGATTTCTTTTAGGAGGTGATATGTAGCAATCTGCATCTCCACCTATGAAGCTCTTGTGACTGATTTAGGTTGTTTGATGAACATAATGGATGACCAGAGTAACACTCTTGATCAAGTTTATCATTTGCTTTTGGGAAATCTTCATTGTACTGAGTTTTCATGTTTCTTTGTGGGGTCTACCGTGTAGGTAAATCTTGGCAAACCCCATAAGTTTCAATGTCTGTTATCTATAGTCTATTAAATTGTGAGTTCTCTCTTTTGTGCTTATCTTGATATGATGATGACCAGTAAGCACAACTACAAAAAGTTGTCTCCAACCGTTGGCCAAGGTATATATGGCGCATTGAGAAGATACTGAGATATGTTAATGACCCCATATCAGCAAAAACAAAAACAATAGGATATCAAACAACAGTTGATATTGGGAAATATTGTTTTTAGCAATTCATTGTTGGTTAGGTGGATACAATAACTAGATTTTAAAGGATGGTTAAAGACACCAAGGGAACTACACTGCTTCTATAAAACTTGGTTTTTCACATATCAATATGACTGCAAACTGATAATTCAAAAGTAAAGAATAATTTCATGAGTTCCTTCTTTGGGATGGAAATTGTATTCCTTTAAAATCTTTAGAGAGCTATTCTATATCCCAATTCTGAAGGTGTTCTTTCTTTCTTTCAGGAGCTAATCGAGAAACTAAACAAAGGTGAGCTACCCAAGGATGAGTTTCCATATATAAATGAACCAGTTGCTGCTACTCAAGCCACAGCATCAAATGGTACACAGCCTGTCCAATCCAGGAGATCCAGAAGGACTGCCACATGGGCAAAAGGTCGGTGCTCTGATGATGGCTATTCAAGGTATGTCACGTAATTGTTATTTCCTCAGCATCAACTCTCAACGATGTTCCAAGAATTAAAATACTATTTCTTCTTTTAGTTTCTTTTCATAATACTTTTGTAATTTGTAGTGATTCTGTACTTCGGAATGCATCTGTTGATTTCAAGAACATGGGCCAGCGTATCTTTATATTCATGATCGGTGGAGCAACTCGATCTGAGGTAAAGTTGTGGCTACTAAACTTTTGTTCTTTTTGTAATCACCTTAACTTTTTTTTCCTGCCCATGATCAGTTACGTGCAGTTCACAAACTTACAACAAAGTTGAGAAGAGAAATCATTCTTGGATGTACTAGTCTCGACGATCCTCCCATGTTCATCACAGTAAGATTTCAATGCTTATATTGTTTTGTTTAAGCAATAACTTCTGAAGATCTATGTTAGTTATAAGAGCTCAAGATGTAGTATTGGATGTTTAGCATTTCAAATATATTCTCTTGCACAATTATCATACTCCTACTCATCGTTGCTTTAACCAAATCTTCAGCTGTTTAGCTTTTTATATGCTTAAACTACTTGAATTGACACAATTGCATTGTTGGAGTTCCACTTCGAATAGGAATTTTTCAGTACTGTGATTTTACAAAAATATTGATGGGCTAATAATATCTATAAAATAGAGATTACAATATAATGTGGTCATTTATCTACAACTGAATTGTAATATATATATTTTCCTTATCTGATATCAAATGCAAATGCAGAGACTCAAGATGCTTAAAGGACCGGGTCTTCCGTAAATGGAGAAGCTTCAAATTCAGCTTGTGAACAAGTGCCTTTTTGTATCTCAGTACAGATTTTGCTCTTTTCACATGACGATCACATCAGACTTCAAGCCTTACCAAATGAATGCCTCTTTCGCTGCAGCCATCAAATGGATTTGCTTTTCCTTTTCTAAAATATTTGCTATTGAGAGGAACAACATTTAGCCTATCAGCTACTTCATATATGTTACTTCTCTCATCTTGTAGGACGACACTTTTAAAATTGTATACTTCCATTCACTGATTTTGTTCATACACTTCCATAAAATTGATTAATTCATTGAAATACCTTGAGCCTTTGGGTTCAGTTTTGTTGAATTGTTAAGCATGCTCTTTTTTTGGGTGGTATCGTCGCTGTGAATTTAGTGAAGATAGTTATTTAAAGAACAGACAAAAAAAAAATGAAAGAATGGACAAAAAAGGTTTAGGTGATTTGTTTTGAACTATAATGGAGCGATAGTCACATTGCTATTTCTATATATAAAAAAAAAATCATACGTTAACCTCAGACGTCCCATACGGTGGGTCCCGTAAACATTTATAGAAAAGTAAATTAGAAAACTTAACAGGCCACTATGTGGGAGGATATTTTCTACCGGTTTCACCGAAAATTAACCCTTATATATTTCTACAAATCGATCATATAGTGACTAGCTCAGTTATATCCTAGGGGCGATAGTCACATTTGCTATGATATGATGAGAGGTGTCCACTAGATAACACCACCATCACCATGACACCTCCACAAGCACCTTCTGTGGCCCATCTCAACCTGACAGAATAGATTATATCTAAACACGATAGAAGTGTTAAGACTTTACATGATTAATTATATCAAAGAACCCACTTAGAGTTGTGAAATTCTTAAAAATCACACTTAACTTTCAAATTTCTCAAAAGGACACATTATTTTCTATTTTACCCCTTCTGCGAATCACTATAATATTACATTCAAAGAACATTTTAAAATTTATACAACATCACAATGATTGGCAGAGGAATAAAATGAAAAATAAATACGTCATTTGAAAATTTTAAAAGTTAAGTACCCTATTGAGAATTCCATAACTAATGCACCCTTTAGTCAATTGTTGTTAATTCTATTGTAGTAAAAAGGTAGAATCCGTCGTCCTAACAACTCCATTGCTCCATATAATCATCTGTGAGAAAATAAATTGTTATAAATTCTAAAAATATAGGTTGTTCTCGCCAACATCTCTACTTGCTAAGTATATTATTTGAGGTCGGCAGTTCTTTAGTGAACTGGTCATTAATCAATTGAAATAAATACAACAAAATTTCTAGGCATTTCAACTTTAAATAAAGAGAAAAAAATAAACCTTGGATCCGCATAGGCTTCCAACTTGGGACAACATTTCCTCGGAGTTGTAGGCACCTCCCGCATCAAACACCAGCCCAAGGGCGGCGCTGCAGCAGAGTCCGCAGCTCAGGAAAGAATAATGGTAAACAACAATAGCAAACGATTACTCTTGCAGCATGACATTTCTCATAGACATTTTCACAATAGCAATGATAATAAACTTCGCTTAATTTAAGGTACAGCAAGCCATGCATAAAGTATTATTTATTTATTTTTTGAAATAAACAAATAAATAAATAAGGATGCAGCTTGCATTTCTACAATAATCACAAAATGTAATCTGACATTTTTGTTGTAAGCCATTAGCATTAAACAGTCTCGGCGAGTTGTCCTCTTTTAAGATCAGAGACAACACTTCGATCTTCCTGACCTTTTTCGTTGTACAATACCTGATGATAAACAAAAGTTTTAGATAGTTTCTGCATTGAGTTTTAAAAAATGAAAAAAGAAAGACAACTTTTGCCGAATATTTACCTTATCAATGATCCCATATTCGACTGCTTCACTAGGACTGAAATATTTAGGACGTCTGATATCTTCCTCGATCTGCTCCCGGGATTTTCCAATATGTCTCGAGTATAGAGCAACCTGAACAAGTCCAAGGTCAGTTTTGAAGTCTGTAATATGTGAAATGGGTCTAGTATAACGTTCTTACTTATTTCTCATCTAATCCACGTTCAAATGTCAGAAAATGGAAACATACTTTTGTGACTAACAGAAGAGAATTAAGTTGGAGAACATAAAAAGGAATCAAAGAACAAGGAAAAAAAAAAATCAAAGATCAAATGGGTGGCTAGACATAGACCTAGTAAAAAAAATCAGTGTAGAAAACCGCTGAATGATCAGTGTTTTTGTGGTAGCAATCTTCAGCATTTTGAATGTTAATCATCATGCATGCATACAACAGAAACCAAGACAACTAATCATGCGCTTAACGCCTGTGTACCTACATTTACCTCCCTCTATATCCGTAGGGCTGGTACTAGAGAGACCGTTAAGGTAGCGGATCTATCTTTTTTTTGAAGAGAAATAAGTTGGAGAACATAAAGAAGGATGTAGACATATCTAGTAAGAGGAGAATAAGGAAAAAAGTAACCAATGTCAGGATCACACACCCGGCTTGATGGAAATATTACAGCGTCCTTGTTGGTCTACACCAGGTTCGTTAAACCAGATCTATCACCCTCCACCGTCCAATATCATTCAAAAAGGATTAGAAACCAAGAAAATAACATCAGCTCGTTGACTAGGTATATAGGCCTGAGCTTAGCAATACATTGAGTCTCATTCAAACAGAAAGAATCAACTGTTTTTGTCAATGCCAAGTTCACATTGTGGATTGGTCCAGGCTTGAACAGGAATGTAGGCACGAGTTAAATAGGATATCTCTACCAAAAACTTGTAAGGTAAATCTAAAACTCCTGAATGATATTTTCTGCAATCAGCTACTTTTTCTATCATCGATAATCTTTTCCACTGTAGTTTTAAAAAATGTTCAATGTATCGTGTGCAGGGAGAACAACCACACATAGAAGGTTGTCTCTTACCAGCTCAATAACATCCAAGGTGTGCCATGATGTCAAGAACATAGAGAGACAACATAGATTTGACTGATCTTAAACGAATTAATATTTACAATAAGAAATAATAAATCTTAACAAATCATGCTTGTGCTCAGGAAATAAATGATCTTAGCTGAACTCAAAAATAGATAGCGTTTAGAGAATAATGACTTACCAATTCAGCCTTCACATTGCTTATTTCTTTTCTTGCAATGTCAACATCTGACGCTTGACCTTGAAATCTTGCAATTGGCTGTAGATATGAGCACAGTTTCAGTCATCTGAATATGCACTCACAAACTAGAAATAAAGATATGCTACTGGCTTCAGCGAATTACAGGCAGAATAAGAAGAAATGCATTCCACAATTCAACTTATAATTATCATGAGATAGGTGGAGATTGCTAACCCTACCTGCCTTATCATTATTGTTGATGATGGTAAAGCAGCACGGTTTCCTTTAGCACCAGCAGCCAAGAGTAGTGCAGCTTCTCCCCAAGCATTGCCAATGCACAGTGTGAATATTGGAGTTTTAATATACCTGTATTTTGAACGTAAGAAGTGCATTTGCACATATGTTTATGTTCATCTACATCACAAGTGATACATTCTGTTCTAAAAAGAAATGACAAAAAATATTAAATAACAGCCATTTCAAAGATTCACATTCTAGGTGAATTGGTCCATAAGCATAAAAGAAAAGAAGACAATCCCGTAGAAAGATACATTTTACCTTGTAGACACCACACTAAAATAACTGCCATAAGGAAAAAGGTTTCAGTCATGAAATAAAACAGAACGATTAGCAAAAAAGCAGTTCAAAATTGATGATATTGAATTTTAAATCCTTCAAATTAACCATCAGAAAACCAATATCATTCAAATCCCCTCTGTAATAATAATTGTCGCTAATTGAAGTCTGGTCATATGAACTTATAATAGATTTCAAAATAAAGCTTGAAGATTCAGCATAGCTTCGAACTTTTAAATTTTGATAAATGACCAAAGCAAGATGTTTTACTTGTTTGAGGTTCATCTTCTCAACCTACATTACCTCTGATTGCAAATACAGGCATTCTAATGGTGACAATTAAGTTATCTACCATATTGAAACCATAGCACAAGTATTATAACAATGCTAGTTGTATTTTACTTCTTTTTTTAGAGTATGAATTATAGTTCTCTCTTATCCATGGCCAATCTTGTTCCTCCATCGTTTGTTTCCATTTTCAGGGTATCTTTTTTGGAGAAAAACTGAGATATCATTTCCAAGAGAATCTGAGTTTTGAAAGATTAAGAAATTTTAGCTGTAAAGCGTAGCAAACAAAAACGTCTAGATTCTGATCTCCTAGAAAACAGCACACCCAACACACACTAGGCATGTCTTGCAGTAGACTGAATTTTCTTTCTTGAATCACATCTTTTAATCTCCCTTCTTTGCTGTTACTTTTTCTTAATCTCACATGTCTCTTTTCTTATTTGGTTTCACTTGATTGTACTGCTAATTCTTTTTTTCTCTTTCAATTTCTCTACTTGACGTCTTGACCCTTCTCTAACTTTCCATGGTAAAAATTGATAAAGCATGAATAAAAACATCCAACGAATGAGCATGACAAAAATAAGAACCTCAGGATCAAACTTACTAGCTTTAAAGTTTAGATAGTTCTTTGGTTCCTTAAAGGACACATTAGTAAACCAAGTCCCAGAATTTTTCATGCCAAGTAATGGTTTAATATATTAATGTGATCTTTATCTATTTTATTCGCTAATAAATATGTAGTCAGAAGAGGAGCCTTAGTGCAACGGTAAAGTTGTTGTCTTGTAACCTAAAGATCACGGGAGTCTCTTGCAAAAAGTAGGGAAAGACTATGTTAAATGGATCCTTCCCCATGACCCCAAATGATGAGAGCTTCGTGCACTGGGCTGCTCTTTTTTAATAAATATGTAGTCAAAGAGTTATAGTACACTTAAATAGTCAACTAGCTCTTGAATTTATTTGTATTCTCAACATTATTGATGCTCTAGAAACATTATTCCTTAAAAAACTAACAATGGGATTTATACTTCACAAAATATAAGCACTCTAGTTCGTTCAAGTAAATGCTTAGCACTTGAGCAACATACCTTGTAGCATCCAATGCTTTTGGTAAGTGGCCAGCAGATTAGAAACAAAATAAATAGAAAAATTATCATAGTTTAAAAAGAATGAGCAAAGGAATAAACCTCATGACATCATAAATTGCAAAGGCCTCTGTTTCATAACCCAACTTTTCTCCACCCTAGAGGAACATAATAAGGTTTGTTCAGAGAAAAGTCTCTGCAATGCAACGTTCAGAAAAAACAAAGAAGCATAGGTGTCAACGGAACAACAGGAAGTTCCTAAATGATCAAATTCTGGAACAAAAATATGGAGCAACATAACCTAGATTCATATTTATGATTTTTACAAGAAATTCATTGATGGTATACTATTTAGATACAGTAGTCTTTGATAATGCAGATCAATAAATAGTGAACAAAACAAATTCTAGAGGGTTCATCCGAATCATCCCAGCAAAACTAGCTTGATCAAGATAAGAAGTAAATTGCTCAATGTATTCAAGTGCAGAGAATTACGATAGTTCCATTTGATCATACAAGTCAAAAATGCATTTTTAAAACCTAAACAACTCAATAAAATACCCGCATGGCTATTTCCAATTTAAATTATAATCTAAGATGACTTTTAATTCTATACTTAACTAAGACAATGAAGCTATTAAGTCTCATTGCCCCAAAAATAAGATTATAGCTATTTTTCTTACTACTAAATGGAAGTTTACAAGTTACCACCAAATTTTAGGTCCTTGATACATTTAAATCAATAAATATTATCTAAGAAATGAGAGGATGGAACCTAACTTTGGAGGAAAAAACAAATCTTACAAACCATATCTAGTAGTGAGAAATAACATAGAGATGCTAGAAATGCCATTAGATACAGATTATTTCTATCAAAATAGACAGTTAGACACTAAGCAAAATAGACATTACACTTCCAAAACCAAGACCAAAAGGAACAAATGAAAAACAATGAACCAAAAACTATCATGAAATGAAGCAATTCAAATGCAAGCCAAGTCACAGGGGAGAAGCACTCATGATATTTTAGTCTACATGGCACACAATCTCATCCCAAGTTAGAGAAGTATGACGCCATTCAGCAATTGCTTCGACTAGAGATTTGGCGGATGCCATAAGCCAAAGTTATACTACTACCCAGAAAATAGAAATGAATTGGAGAGCATCATTGCTGCTATCTAGTAAAGGGAAAACACAATCAAAAGGATATTGCAGTCCATATTATGAATGGATCCACATGATGGGCGCAAAACATTGGATAAACCAAACTGGAGATTTTAAAAGCCATCAGCTCATATATATTTCAACACGAATATGAAACATCCAAAGGTAATCCGTAATCAAACAACTTCAACTACAACAACAAAAGCTTTATATGACAAAAATAGTATGTACAGAGCTACCAAGGCAATCAATGTCATGTATCCACTTAAACTAAATGAACGAATTAACAACAGATGATGAATGAACAAGTTATACACACATTTTCAATGCATTACAATACCCAATAATGCAGCATGACATTATGGTAAATTAGTGTAATCCTTCAGAAATGGCATATCTACTAACTTTCGTTGTACCAGTAGAATTAATGTATAGGTAAATTGGCTTCTTAGCATCCTCATATTGAAGATATAGGAACTCTGCCATCATTAACTCTGTCACTGCTGGAACAAGACACATGCCCAAATATACAATTCGATTTTTATACAAGTAAGAAGCTAGATCGGGAGGCGGTTGCTCCCATGCTGTTCCTCTCAAGAAAGGAATGACCTGTTAAAAAGTGAAATCAAGAGTAAAACATTATGAATGATTCATAACAAATAAAATCAACCATGCGGTAATGACAGACGTTTTTTTTCATGAAATGACAAAGATCTACAGTAACTAATATATTTCCACCGACTCTCAAAAAGAAACTAATGTCTCAAACAATAAACTAACGTATCTAATAAAATCTCCATGTCCGTGTACCAGATAAATATCGAATTGTTCGTTTTGAAGTAGAAAATAAAAGAAATCGAAAAAAAAGAGGATTTTGAGCTTAACTCTCATAGTAATCAGAGAAGAAGGTCTCTACGATCTGGGGGAAAAGTTTACAAAGACAACAGAGGCAAGGCAAAACATTTTTTTGTTGTTGTTATTTTACCATGGTAACGACACCCCTCTTGGGCCGGCGACCGTAAGACAGAGTAGGCAGCTTCAGGGAGGGAACCCTTATTCCGTTGAAGTCGCTATGGACGCTCCCGACACCGAGGAAAGGAGTAGCGACGACGCCGAAACTCAGGGAAGAAGGTCTTGAGGGAGCGAAAGAAAAGGAGGCGGAGCCCCTCGGCGCTGTCCTGCCGCTGCTCCACGACGATCTGGGAGAAACGGACACAACGCGACCGGCATCGGCAGGGATTGAGCGCAGCGAGGAGAAGGCAACCTCCATGGCGTATCACCTTCCCTTCTCTCTCCGGCAAAAGATGGATCCGGCGCCGGATCGAAGTGAAAACGGCGAACCGAGATTGGGAAGCAACGGCAGCAACTGCAAAAGGAGGCGGCGGCGTTGCTGGGCCTGGGTTTATCACGCACTGCGCACGTGCGAAACGACTAGGATTAATATAGTCTCCGAGATAAGATTTACGAAAAAGGATATGGCGAGAGAAACATTGAAAAATTTTATAGATTATATAATGATAGGACTCATAAAAACTAAAAATGGTGTGGGTTATTAATTTATATGTCTATTTTTGAACTTTTAGATTTTTTGACTCTGTATATCGTTACTCAAGATTTAATGGGAACAAGGGTAATTATTTAGAAATTATTTGATAATTTTTTTAATTAGATTTAAACTATTTTTTTTTAAATACACCACTAATTTTCCACTAACAAATATCCATTCAAACACTCTAAATTTGCATTCATTAAGTTGTTAGTTGATATACAAGTTTTAAAAGTTTACATAAGTGAATTTAGATCAATGGTTAAGCTCCATTAGTCACTATTTTAATTTGTTAGTTTCCCCCCTCCTTTAATATTAACTATGTCTCAAAAGTGGAGGTAGTAACAAATATAATTAACATCAACTTTAATTTTCATTATATCAGGAGAATAGGTAAAACGGTAATAAGAATAGTAAATTATTTATTAAAATTAAAAGTGAAACTCTTCTGTGTTTTGATTACTTTTATTTGCTTCTATATTGTATAATCATCTATATAATAATGGATGAATGTTCTGGAGTGGTGTGTATTTTAGGTTTTTTTATTAATATTATTGATTTTACTCTAATGCTTAAGTTTCAATTTCCTTTTTATTAAATATGAAGTTTTGTGGTTTAGTACCAAGATGTGTTTTCTCCTATGCAAGTTTGAATTCCCTGTTGGATCATTCTCTTTCTTCTAATAGTTAATTTTTGAATGCCAAGGAATTATTCTACTGGTTGATGAAATTAGAGAATATTTCGAGATCCATCTTTGAAGGCAAGCGTGACATAGTGAAATTGTTGATAAAGTTAATGGAAGTATTGACTATTTGTCTTTCAAGTAACCAAAGCTTATGGAAAATCACAAGATGATTCCTCAAAAATTAGAATATATAACTTCAGCAAGTATATATATCCTTATCTTTGCACTCTAATTTAACTTTTTTTTTAGTGACTACCATGTGCCATTATGATAAAGGATGATGTGCTCATCCCAACGATCTAATATTACTAGGCCAATAATAAAATATAGATAGATAAATTAGGATACGTAATGGTCCCCTAAATTCACGATAAATAAACCTCACGAGAATCCACTCATTATCCTAATATGATAAATTACCACCTGAATACCAATTGTGCTACACCCCTAGGGGCAACTAGCATGTGTTATTGCTATTATAGCAAGACTTAATTCGTTAAATATAAATTTTTGGTATTGTTTTGAGATGATTGACTATCTGAAGAATTTAGGTGGCGCTTGGTTATCTCCTAGGAATCGGAATGGAAATAGGTATCATAGTATAATGGAATGGGAATGGATATGAGCTTGGGTATCATTCTTAAAAATAATGTTTGGTTAGTTAAATATTTTCAATCAGAATGAACCTAAATTTCCTTTTTTAC
>JBBMJZ010016182.1:0-11012 GCA_037833815.1 Zingiber zerumbet | reverse complement strand
GTTGATTGCAGTCCGAGCGCCCGGACCTGGTCCGGGCGCTCGGATCCCCCGGGGCAACCCGGGGTCGCCTCGACCTGCTCGGTGATGCAGATAAGATTTATAAGGGTCCGGGCGCCAGCTCCCAGCGCCCGGACGAGAGAGTTTATCTAAACCCATTGCGATGTGATCCGTTGAGATGTGGATAAAGTTTTATCCACGTCCAGGCGCTCGAAACCCTCCCAGGAGCCCGAATCAAGGCTATAAATAGAGCCTGATCTCAGTAGTTCAGAACAACACTTGTAAACAAATCTCTTTCTGTTCTACTACTTTGTTTGTGAGCTGTCAACATTGTAAGAGGTTACTCCGCCTAAAGGAGATTTCTAGTGAGCTTTAATTGCCTTGAATTAGCAAGAATTGCAAACCAAGTAAATCTTTTTGTGCCTCTCTTTAATTAATTAGTTTCTTAATTCTTTTGTACAAGTGTTTGTCTTAATCAAGCTAGAAGATCGAGAATGATATTTGTTTTTTTTATGCATGACAATTCACCCCCCTCTTGCCGGCCGCTAGGGAACAACATGGGGAAGGACACCCTTACATGATCCCAAGAGATGAGGAGGGTGTTGTCTTACAGTGAGAGATGAGAGTCCACATCCCTTTCCTTGCATGAATAATTCCAAGGAGGGGCCTTATCGCTTTCCTTCAATCTTGATACATGCATTGTCTAGATCCAACAATGACAACCAGATCAAACCCATACACCATGATTTCCTAGGAAACAAAATTACAGCTATCCTCCCATGAGCTTTATCAAAATCCCATGACACATGTTTGATCCAAATTGCTAATGCTAGATGTACTCTACACAACAATACTAAAGAACTCCATAGACGCCACAGGAACTTGTATGAATACTATATCATAACTATATTACAATTTATATTGTATTTCCATATAACATACTATAATATAGCTTAGATAACTTATGCAAGTTGCATTATAAGTTATACCATTAGTTATTAGAAGTTGATACCAAAGTTATATAGATTAGGAACTTAAATTATATTATTACTTATAAGTTATTATTAGTTATGATAAGTTATCTAACTTTATTTATATCATAAGCTAATAGAATAATTTTAGCTATATTAAATAAATATTCGTATTTTTATTTTTAATATTGTTATCCTGAATGTGGTTCCATTATCTATTATGAGATCCTATCTCCTCATTCTGGAAAAATCAAATGTCTAATTTTAAATCATCCCGTCGCATATCCGCGTATGTGAATACTGTCTCATCCACGTATGTAAGTCTAAGTAGCATAACCTCTTTGTCTGAGATTTTAGCTCCACTTTGAATTCATCATATAATAAAAAATAGTATAATGTGTAAATTTGCCCCCAAAGAAGTCAGCTTCTTAATTCAGCAAATATTTCAAAATTATGTACTAGGTAAAAAAAACAAAAAGAAAGATGGCAGCAACTCGAAGGAGTTCCCTTTGGTGAATAGTTCATTGTGATGAAAACAAGTAAAACCAAGACAGCAGAGACATTAGTAGAAAATGTGGATGTGAACAAAACTATACAAGTGTAAAACATATACACATTAAGTGTCCATTATAGAAAGGTAGGGATTACTTGAGGAGAATTTTCTGCAATCTGATTTGAATTATTAAGATCAGAAACTTCACGATTCCCCAAGCAAAAGAAGTTCAAATAATCTTGTGGCTCATAAGTATTCTCAATACCAACTTCCTTCAAGGCTGTATAGATTGTCTCGTACATCATTTGCATAGTTTTGTGCTGCAGAAATCAACAGAAACATCCCAACTTCAATATAATGTTGTTCTTATGTTAATATGAAATATGGGCATTTGCTACTCATGTCTGTATAGAATAAATGGGAAAAAAACAACTCAATTTTAGAAGTTCCAAAATTTCATAATATTTGCTGCAGAAAAAGAATAATCACTTTCACACGTAAATATGAAATCTCAGGCAGATACATATCAAGCTTTACACTAAAAGGATGGTCATACCTCAAAACGTGCATAGTCAATTGAGAGCAAAATGTTCAAACAAGGGGAAAAACAATGGTGATAATCAAAATGGAAAGAGAGAAAGTTGAGCCATCATACTCCATCTTCTCTGGGATTTCCACATCTAGTGAGAGAGGAGAGTCCTCCCTCTCTTTAAATTACACTGCAAGCTGCGAGGAAGGGAAGCAAGCCATCTTGCTAGGACATGGGAGGAGAAAAGGAGGAAGATAAACCTGATTTATCTAATACTTCCCTATAATAAATCCAAATTAATCTCATTTACTTCAAATGATCACCCACATAAATCTAACTAGTTTGATATCAAATCGAAGACAGTTCAAGCTAAAATCCCATCAAAACTTAGTTATCGACATTGTGACTTCAATTATAACTCAGTCCTCTAAAACAAAATTGAATTAAACTGCAAATAAAAAAATAAGAAATAACAAAAGTTATGCCTAGTTTAATCTCATTTAGAACTAAGGTACCAAAGCAAGTTTCATTGTGACCTACCACTAACAGACTATCATATTGTGTCAATGATGACCAACTCAGCATTGTTAGATAGAGTACAAGTGACGCCGGGCAGGATAGTCATTATCCTACGGACTAACGAGAAGGAAAATTAGGAGAAAACAAGAAAAGGAACCACTCTCCTCCAGATTTTTCCCCAAAAAGTATTATTCAATAACTAAGGAGAATCTCTCAAATAGCTAAACACATTTATATAGACTCTAAACCTCAAGACTCAAAGAAAGTATAGAAATCCTAATATATAGACCTCAATTTTTAAGATGCAAAGAAAGAAAAGATATTCTAAAAGAAAGACAAAATTATTAACAAACTCATAATCCTAAAATTCCTAAACAAAATCAAAATACAAAAATACAAAAAAAATAAAAATTACCAAAAATACCTAAAATAAAAAAAATACAAAAAATAATAATTTACTAAAAATAATAAAAAAAAGATCCAATGAATCCTCCTGCATCAGTCACCTCGAGTTGAAAAGAACTCGTCCTCGAGTTTAGAGAAGTGCCAGGTGTTAGCTCAGAAAGAAGATCATCGGGCACTAAATCACAAAATTTACTAGTAGTTGTTGGACTTTCACCTCACTTTCATCCTGCTTCATTAGAGCAATGTGGGTTTCATCGCACGAGACCAGTCTGATGATTAGCTTGCCCACGTCCTTCTCTTGGTGAGAGCTCAGAGACTTGAATGGGGGAAGGTATTTGCCATTGACGTCCTTCACCAACTACAATGGATCTAACACGAATGCCACCGAACAACCCAGGTGGCAGTGCTTCTTGAACCTCTTGTCGATCACCATCTCTAAAGGAGCGAGCTTGATGTACTTGGAGTTCCAGTCACTGACCTTGGACCACAGCTCCTCCTATAGCAGTAGGGATTGCCCCACCAACAGCCGCTCTGCCTCTGCTTCCAAGACAATGTTCATCATGTTCCGCACATCATCACAGCAAATTGACTTACGAGATTCATTGAGCACAACGGAATGCAAAGCATGAGCAGAGGCCAAGATGTTCTCGACCATGGGGAAGACTGACAACATCGGCGCACCACCTTCGGCTGCGTCATAGGACGATAACACGTGGAGGAGGCACGCGCTGTCCAGCTCTTGGAGCTGGTACTTGTGGAAGATGTTCCTCACTCACGGGCGCTTGTTGAAGAAGCTCGTGAGCTTGTGACATTTGGTTGCTAAACGAGGGAAACTCACGGGCAATGTCCATGATGAGACCACGGATACCTTGTAGCTAGCACGAGAGATTCACCATCCATGAATACTGGTTCTCCAATTCCAAAAGCGCCTTGGACTTGAGCTTGTATGTGATGATCCCAGCACCTCTGAGTGTTATCCTCGCTGGCAATGTCCGTTACGGTGTCTAGCAGCACCTCCTCTACCAACTTGGATACGGCTAGGCGTGAGTGAGAAAGGACCGGTGGAAGACAATGGTCCCGTTGGGGAGGTTCACCGTTATGTTAATGATAGAGGAGGATGAGTCCTTGGGTTTCTTCCACCCATAGGAGGACAACCGGAAGAAGAGAGCATCGTGGATGCGCGCATCGGTGTGCACAGGGGCCTCCTCGTAGAGTGCCTCTAAGCGGTGGCCGACGAGGTCACAACAAGAAACTAGGGGAAGACCCACATTGCTGAGGAAGGTGCTGAACTTGGGATGCTCTGCGGAGGAGAGAGAGATGGCGCCGGTATCGACAGACTCATGGAACCAATCGGAAAGGAGGAAGGGGGCGGAGTCTGTTTGAGGTTTTAAGAGGGATGGAGCAGAGAAGGCCTTGGGGCTCTTTATCCTCTTGACACTGCACTCAGCATCTTCAATGAGCCAAGGTCCTCCTTCGTGCCCCTTCGTGACGGAGAAAACTAGCAAAGGAGGTGGTAGGAGCGGGCGAGGCGGCGGTGTGGAGAACAAGACTTCACCATTGCTACCAACAAAAAGTCTAGGAGAAGTTCGAAGAGTCTAGGATGTGGAGATCTTGATCGAGATTTTTCGAATTCTACCCTATTCCACCTCCAACCAACGAAAATCCGTCTTCTTCATCCTGGTCCTCTTTATCAAACTCTTCCTCATCTTGGTACTTTTCTAGGTTAAATTACTCCAAATTATCTTCGAATCCATCCAAGTCATCTCAGGCATCGAAACTATCGTCCTCTATAGCGAAACATAATCATCCCTAGAACGAAATTTGAGTGTACCAAAAGGAAGAAAGTGACTTTTCATTTTTTTTTCATCTTCTCTGAATCTCTAATCTTGGTTTTTGCCTTGTCAGTCTCGTTAGCATCGCAAGTGATCCCACGATGCTAATGTTAGGCCTCCAAGTTTGAAGACAACTAATTTTACTTTCACTTGACCAGGAACTTCCTTATAATAAAAAAAATCCTTTCCTCTTTGTTAAGCCAATCAATGAATCCCTACTACGCACTAAAAAACCTAGGAAAATCAACTGCAAACCCGATATCTCGATATCATTCCTCTTGACCATGGTTTCCCGAAACTAAGTACGACTGTGATGTGGATGTTTCAAATCAGAACCAGAAGTAAGATAAGAGAACTTACGACCTTTAAGATCTCGGGCACTACGATCAAAATGTAAGGCTTCCTTAACCGAAACCTACTTGCCACGACCTCAACCACGTACCTCATGATCTTTAAGGAATTGTGCAGCTAGACACTAGGTTAAATCTGTGACCTGCCTCTATGTATCCTCGATCTCATCTTGGGTGCTATGACCACGGTGCAAGGCTTCCTTAGCCGAAACCTGCTTAGTACAATCATGACCACAATGACCTTCCATTAGATTTGATGCTCAACTTCCTCAATCAGAACTTGTCTGCTTTGATACCAACTGATTCTTAGCAGGATAGTAATTATCCTATGGGCTGACAAGAAAGGGGAATTGAGGAGCAGACAAGAAGAGTAACCGCCGTCCTCTAGATTTTCTCAAAAAAAGAAAATTTTATTTAATAACCAAGAATAATCCCTCAAACAGCTAAGCACATGTTTATATAGACTCTAAATCTTAAGACTGTAAAAAAGAAAAGAAATTATATATAGACCTCAATTTCTAAGATGCAAAGAAAAGAAATAAATTCTAAAAGAAAAAAAAATTATTAACAAAGTCATAATCTTAAAATTTCTAAATGGACTCAAAATCCAAAAATACATAAAGATAGAAATTACCAAAAATACCTAAAAAATCAAAAAACCCAAAAATTACAAAAAAGAATAATTTACTAAAAATAATAAATAAGATTCAATAAATTCTTCTCATCAACAAGAACTGAAATTTAAGAACCTGAACTATACAAAAATCAACTAACAAAGACCCTATTCCTAGAATAAGTGACAAAGCTTCCACATGAAAATAAGACTAATGTGTTAATTCAATTAGAAGTTATAAAATAAGCATTAGACCAATTTTTCTCACACAAAAGGGACTGATAAAGCAACATGAAGTTTCCTAAAGGGGTTTCTCAAAAAGTGTTTATGGCATCAGCGCATAAAAACATAATCTTCAATATCACATTCCTATTGTAAAGGTTCAAAATCTCAAATCATACCAGAATGTTCATACCAATCGGTATTTGAATTGAATATCGTGATGATATTTTGATGCAGGGTGTCGGTGATGGCTTCGAAGTTGAAGGAAGCGGACATTATTTGTGTGATTGTGTCGACTTGTATAAAGTGGTATCGAGTTTTGGTAATTTATTGGAATGATACATTTCGATTGTTTCAAATAGCACAAAATAAGCTTTCAAACCATGCTCATAATTATGGTGTGCATTAGAATGTATTTTAGTTTTTATTACTCAATTTAATCTATCTCCTAATTAATCATTCGTCTCTTGAATAATTATGCAAGCTCACATGGGAAAGAAGGCATAAACAAAGAAAACATATCCATTGGTTGATGTGTCAAGTGTTGGAAATAGCTTTTTGCAACTAATTAGTCGAATAAGAATATGAACAACTATTTTGCGAGTAGATCGTCGTAAATCAATTTCTCATATGAATGAAAAATTAATACCCAAAACTCTCTAAGTGATAGAGGAAATCGTGATATTACTAGTTTGGTCCAACTTTTTGACAAGGGCATGAGTTTATACACAAGCATGGTCCATGACGTAGAAACATGAACACACTAACTCAAGTATGTTTGGATGTAAGTTTGTAGAGACTAAAATCAAGAGATTCCTAAGACGTGCATTAATTGTGCACGAAAGAATGGCAGTATTGATTGGCACTTATTTGCGCGTGCTAAATGACATGCGAGAATCATACTCTTCAACACTGTCTAGCTGAGTCCCCTTTCATCGAGGAGAGAGACAAGAAGAAAGATTTGTCTTCTCTCCTATTAATAGAAATATGTCATTCATATTACTCGTTCACACTTGTTTACCTCTTCATCAAATCACTAAATTTTTAAGTTGTAAATTTTTCTCTTGAGTTCTCTCTTCCTCTACTTTCTAAAGAGTTTCATTGCTTAGAATGGAACCCAAAATTTAGAGTGCTCTTATTTTGAGTCATAGACCATTCTATTTTTGAGGAAACTGTTAATAAACCGTAAGCAACTAGGTTGGGCAATATCATCTTAAGGAAAGAAGGCTTGGCATCATCTCAGCCTTAATTCTCTTATCTAAAGGGATAAAATGACCGAAAAGTATGTGTTGTCATCCATAGAGATTACTTGACAACTGCACTATTAAGTCAGTGACCGACATTAGTAAATTGGTGATGATGCTGCTAGAAGGGATCCATCTATCATCCAAAGGGGTGCATCTACAATCGAAAAAGGTACCCTGGTAGTAGAAAAGGTGTGTTGAGAATCTTAAGAAGACATGATCCACATCACCATACCAAAGTCCCACCGGTTCGAGCTGTTGACTTGTTATGTTGTTGACTTGTTAATGAACTCACTTACGAGACCCAACATGTTGGACCAAACTCAATAATTGAGAGAAACTCCAACACAACAATCTAGAGACAATATTTACAATTATGTTTGTTAGTAACCTGAATGGTTGAGGGGAAGACCGTTGGGACCCCAAGTAATATGTACCACAATTTTGATGTTTGGTGAAGTAAATTTAAGTTAGGTCTTGCTATATTTTTAACATCTATCTCTAAGTGTATAGGGATTTAGGTAAACACACAGGGATAATCTGATGACTCAATATCCGATGGAGTACGTTAAAGAGTGGTATGGGACACCCGAGAGATAGAAAAGGACAAGGAGTATAAGTGACCACGAGACTTGAGGTAAAAGATGCAAGCAATGGAGCCGACGAGCTCGGTGCATCCAAGGTATGAAAATCTTGGCGGAAGAGTATGCCAATGGAGCGAAAAGGGCACATGGGTTGTAGGCTGGAAGGGTTCGGTGCATTTGAAGGATAAGAAGCCTGCAAAAGTCTGCGCAAGGTAAGTTAGTGGGCTAAGTTAAGTAAACTATTCTCGAGACGAGGGTAGAGACCTAGGCATACTCGGTTGAAGTGGAATTGAGTCAGGAGGTTTAGGCGACCGAAACATGGTCTTGGTTAGTCGATGCACAGTGTTTTATCCTTTTTACTGTTTGAACAGGTTAATAGTGAGATCAACTGATCGAAAATCAAGATCAAGAAACTAGAAAGCCACGTGGAACATGATCTAACTTGAAGATCCGATTTAATTGGGTTCAGGTGATCAAAAAAGGTTCGCCTCAATCAAAAATGTCGCTACATTAGTAGAAGCGAGGAGAGACGACCTGTTCGTAGATGAGGCCAGAAGTTGAGTCAACATTTTTTTGATCAATCGAATCAGGTTTTTTTGGTTGACCAAATATACCATGTTTGCACTTTAACCAGATCGAGACAGAGGCTATAAAAAGATATTAGTATCTCGAAAATAAACAACCACACTTTGAATACATATGTTAATTACTGTTGACTTCATTGCAAAAAGCCACTTCTTATTACTCTAATATTGTATAAGAGGTTTGCCTCTAACCTTTTATTGAAGAGGAGAAAGATAGTGGACAACGTTCTGTGCATATGCCTTGGACATAAGAGTTATGAACCAAGTAAAATTTTGTGTCCTTTCTTTTTGTATGTTTTATTTAATTCTTCTAATATGTGTGTGTGGCCTTGCTAAGTAGCAAGAGATGGAAAAGTTTTTAATGGCAGGTATGCTATTCGACTCCTCCCGCTTTTGTGATCTTGTGCTTTCGCATTAAAATGGCAGCTACGCTATTCAACCCCTCTCCCTTAGTGATTATATGCTTCCGCATTAACGTGTGCTTCCGCAGCCGACTATGAATCTTGCTCCCACTAGAGAGAAACCATATAAAGTCTCTGGACTTCAAATAGTAGCATCCAAGGATGTTGTTTATTTAGAAGATAATATACGTCACGGGGTTATAATTAGAAGATGCCCCTAGCATCTTAAGATAAGCCTCAAGTAAAGGAAGAGTTAATCACATGGGAAAATAGAGTTTTCTATATAAGAACCATGCCATCAAAGGGCTAGAGAATAAACTATACAATATGATTATAGTGCAATCATAATGGCCAAGGCTTTCTAATTGGCGTTAGACTAAAACTACAAAGTGGAGGATGACGACCTATAAAGTATCCAAAAAAGTGGGCCAACAGAAGGCTTCAGATAGAAGCTCCTACCCACTTAACCAAAAGCTAAGCTTGAGCCAAAAGATGAGATCTATGTGAAGGTTAAAATGGATGTTTGATGAGTTAGGATTGTATTACACATGTTGCAATTAACCAAGAAGTGAGTCTCACCCCTATTACGTTGAAACTAAAAGGGTTTCCTACTTGCGACTCTTCGACCGCAACCAAAGGACGCGTCCTTAACTTTGGTTCCACGCTTAACAGGCAATGGACTCACTTTGGCTTACATGCTCGACATGTGATAAAATCCTTTCTAGTCTCATGAAAAATGGTGATTGGACGTGGCCCTAGTCAACATTTTGAGATACTTCCCTAGCACAAATAATACTCTGTCGATTAGACGTGACCCTATTTGATTGAACAATTAAGGATGGTTTTCAAGATTAAAAGGCACCCTAGTCAGCACTCTAATGGAACGACAACTTTGGGTTGGCACAATGTGAAGACCAAGAGATATGAGCTTCATCCACCTCTAGTCAACACTCTGATTAGGTGGTCGTTAATTTGGCTAGGCACAATCTGAAGACTAAAGGATGCATGCTTCCTAAGTTGAGTGTCTCTCAATGAATAAATGCACCCTTAGTCAATACTCGCATTAGACTACTATATCTTTGGCTCAATGAAATTAGAAGACAAAGGGTGCATGAGTGTATCTTGAGAAGAAGAGGAATCTAGGTTAACACTTGGATTGGAACACCATAGCTTTGGCTCACTGAAATTGAAAGACAAAGGATGCATGAGTGTTTCTAGAGAACAAGTGCAATCCTGATCAACACTCCAATTGGAGGACTGAAGTTTTAGCTAGATGAAATTGAAAGACTAAGGGATGCATGAGTGACTCTTAAGAACAAGAACAATCCTAGTCAACACTCCAATTAAATGATCGTAGCTTTAGCTTAGCGAAATTATAAGACCAAGGAATGCATGCTCTCTAGATCAAGAAATTCCAAACGCAATCTTGGTCAACACACTTTAGTTTGGCGCTATTAAAAGGTCAAATGAGGATGAGTAGTTCTAAACTAAAAATGTGACTTTGCCCCATGCAAGGGAAACTTTACCAAAGGTATCACAATCTTATTGTCTTGCCATCTTTAAGGAATCCTTACAATCGTATGAGATATAGAGACTTGCTGAGAAGCAAGATCAAGGCCCTTGAAGTGTTTAAAACACTAGAAATGTGATTGAAAAAATCAACCAGAGCAAAATCATCTATAGTGATCAAGTAAGGGAATGAAAGGATTTAGTTGAGGAATGTTTCTTTGAAACGAGCAGCATTCATGAATCAACTATAGTCGACTGACCTCAATCCAACAATATTGTAGATTTTGAGAACCGCGTATCAAGGAGATGATAAATGCTATGTTAATAAGTTCGAGATAATCCCTGAACTTGTGAGAGAAGTTATCCTCTTGACAAACCACTAGCCCCTCTGAGATAGAGATGAAATTCTTGTGAGTCATAGAAAAGTCATACACCATCCTACAAAGCCAGTAAATATGGGGTGTTTAGCTAAGGTTTCAAGTGCCTAAATTAGGGCTACAAGAGTTGATTGCATATTCAATAGATATACATCAATACATGCTAACGGTTAGGGATGTAAATGAACCAAGCCACTCATGAGCTATTCGAAGCTCGATTCGATAAAAGCTCGTTTGAGCTAGTTTAATGAGGCTCGTTAAGATAAACAAACCAAGCTCAAACTTCGTAATGCTCAGCTCGTTAGCTCGTGAACACGTTCGTTAAGCTCATGAATCAACTTTTAAATAAAAAAAATGATAGTTTTGATATTGAATTTCTAAA
>JBBMJZ010016136.1:0-11016 GCA_037833815.1 Zingiber zerumbet | reverse complement strand
TCCAAAGGCTAGTAGCCCGGCTAGTAGTCCGGCTAGTAGCCGCCCGTGATTTATCTCCTCCGTGTTGGCCCTAGGACAGGTTGACGGAGGCACTAGCGGCGAGCGTATTCGCCTTTTGCCACCATATTTAATCAGCCCATGTCCCCTCGGGACAGTCTAATGGCTAGCACATGAGGTGTTACCACCATAAAGTTTGGGGTTCAAATCTCGACAAAGTCGAGATAAAAACGGTCTAGTGGCTAGCGCATGAGGTGTTGGCGTGTTGTTACCATGAGATTTGGAGTTCAAATCTCGGCAAAGCCGAGATAAAAATACTTCCCTTATATACTAGCCACTATTTCAAAGGCTAGTAGCCCGGATAGTAGCCCGACTAGTAGCCGTCCGTGATTTATCTCCTCCATGTTAACCCTAAAACGAGTTGGTGGAAGCACTGAGACGAATATTCACCTTTTATCACCACGTTTAATCAGCCTATGATCAAAAATAGTGTCACAGAGAAAGACCAGATTAGCCAGCTTTAATTGATCCCCTCCCCGTCAGAAGCGTGACGGTTGCAAAATCCTCATTGTTACCTGAACGTTTCATCTTATCAAACATCTCGAGTGCCTCATCCGATCATATGAATACATTAAAGATGCTCGACCATTTCGACGACGTAATCGGCTTGCAAAAACTGGCAACGACAGAGCACGTAGTGCTCCCGCTACCATGCCTGATGCCTGTCTTCCCAAAATTTGAAGATGCCAGGAGTGTAAAACTAAAAGTCATACCAACTCACTCCCCTTTTCCAAATTCCTCCAAGATTATAAAATTCTCAGAATGCCCGAAATTCAGAATTTAGATTCATTACAGATGATTTCATTTGCAGAATTGCAGTTATATACATCTAAATGGTTCAGAACATGTTAAGGATAACGAGTAGCATATAATCCTAGCAGTTAACTGTAATCACTCAACAAGATGCTAGTAACTTCTGTGAAAACCTTACCCATCTTCCTTCGATCCAGTCCTGGTGAGGCCTTAGGTTACCATGCCCAAACTCTATCTCTTCCTTCCAAGACCTGAAGTAGACAACATACCTTCCATTCTCAAGAACCTTGGTTATCACCCCAACCCACCAACCATCATTGTAAAATGCATCAACTTCTTCAAGGAACCTGAACTTATCGATTGCCAGAAATTCCGGAGGTGTAGGCCTGATATGTGGAAGATCTACAGTTTCAGTTAGAAGCTCGGTCTCATCCTCTGTTTTGAGATTACAGTACTGGATAAGGAATTTATCCTTCCTGATTAACTTGAGCACGGTGGCTGCAAACCAAGCTCCAGAAAAACCTTCTTCGTCGCTGCTAACTTCAACCACTTTTCCTTCTCCAATATCCATTGATGGAAGAGTCTGTATATTCGGTTAAAAAAGTCAAGAAAATAGGCATGAGCCTTAATTATGCAAACATGCATGCTAGTTCAGAAAATAATAATATATAAACCATATGATTCAATTATGTAAATTTTGCACAAGAGTGATCGGCATTGTAGCGACCAATGAACTAGCTAGTTCCATGATTTACAAATGTATGATTTCGCATGAAAAATATAAGTGCTGTTTAGTCATTTGTTAAGTTTGAAATCCATTACCCAAATATTCACATCAACTATGAAATAAATGGATGTAAAACATAAAAAAAAAGAAGACACTGACAATTTAAATGATCACAGGAACTTGAATACCAATCCTATCTTCCTACTGCAAGCATTATTCCATTTCATATATATGTTACAGCATTATTGGGTCATTAGAGCAAAACAATAGGAACGAGGCACATGTTTTTCAAATTGGTAGTGTAAAGCAGGCTGTGCTTCAACTTCTCAGATCTATCATTAATCTTCACAAGAATACATATCCCCTCCATCCCGCAATGCTTTCTTTTTTTCGTTTGACTTTCATATACTCAAGAAAACTTAGAAAAGTGTTATGATCACAAAATCTAACCAAAAGACAGGGGTAGCCCAAATTTGTGAGGATTCTGTCAAGTAACATAATAAAGTAGTGGTAGTAGTACTTATATAAACAAGAAAATTACCTCACTGAAGTATGGTTGATCAAATTGTAAAAAAGATCAATTTCTCATGGAAATAAAACTCGCCACTGATTTCAAACCAGCCATGATCATAGACAAATAATTTACAATCAAAACTAAGTTTTTCTCATTCCTATGATTTTATGTTGAGCATTGCTCCAAATGATGAACTCAAAATATTCTTTTATTGTCCTAAGTGTTTCACTTTCCTCCCAATACATGATTTTAAAAGCAATGGGTTTTTAATGCATAATGTTCCCATTGTAAAGAAAATTCCTTATTTCTCATATCAGTTATTTGCACAAGAATGCAATATACCAGGTTCATATTTTTCTTTGTCACCCTAATTAGTTTGATGCCCATTTTTTATGCATGAATAGTTATAGCTGAAAGAGGCAAATGGTCGTTTCAAATAATATGGTTGACAGACTGATCTCAGTGGGGGGGTGAATGATACAGATGAACAGAGATTTCCCTCTCACAGTCATTTTAGCTTGAATTAGAGTGCAAATCTTAAATGGAAATTCAATCCGTGTTTTGACTTAGGGTCCAAAGTAAGCTTTTTACGTTGGCAAGAAGGCCTTTTTGACACTGAAAATCTGCCCATTTCTATAGTCCAACAAATCATCAACAGAATGGCCAATTATTATGCAATTTATTCCTCCCAGCTAACTAATGCAGAAAAAGAAAAAAAAAATGAAAAAAAAAAAATTGAAGAATAATTCAAGATTGGTACATATTCAACTAAAGGAAAGATATTGGAATGACACATCTTCAATTAAATTTTAACCAAAGATTTATATGGTTAGGTAAATTGTCAAATTGTTTAATAATTTAGGATTGTGATTTTTTTCTCTTTTTATAATTAATAAGGAGAATATTGTATTCATAATTATAGTCTAGCATGTTTTTCTAATTTAAATTATTTATTTCCTAATTTTGGTTGGGTCTATAAAAGAAGTTCAAAGTATTATAATCTTGCAGTCAATAATAATTTCCACTTTCTTTTCTTTGTGTGGGAGTTTTCTTTGTGTGACATTTGTTCTCTAGCTAACAATTGTACCACATCAATAAAATAAGTTTTAATTGCTAGCCCTCATCGTTAACTCTTGTTATTTAATGGTCACACATACTTTTATAAATGGGAAGAGACAATATGCAAAATTCTCTAGTAATTTGATGAATCACAAAACCATACTCCACGAATTTTTCCGTGTTGTCTCTCTTTGAATACCTTCCTCTCTTCCCCCTCCTTTGCTCTTCTCATTCACAACACCATCCCCTTTTCACTAGCTCTGCTCCTACACATTTCCAATCAAATTCACTATTATTACTGCTAATAAAACACCCTCTTGATTTCTAGTAAGCCGCTATCACCTCCTCCAATGCTGGCCAGTAATCAATCACACAATATATGGAAAACTAGTAGATTCTAGCAGTCTCTCTCTATTTGTGCGAGTAAAGGCCATGATTCAGAAACCAGGATAGCTGTTGATAATCAATCTTAAAAACTCAATTTATGATGCAGCGAATAGTACTATTTGAAGTCCGTGCTAGGTCAAAATTAAGAAAAGAAAATGTAAAGACTAATTAAAACACAAGAAGCTTATCTCAATGTGATTCATATCACCGTGTTGGCCAAAGATTGCTCAACCTAAACTGACATTGAGATTCTAGCAGTCTCTCTCTATTTGTAAGAGTAGAAGCCAAGATTCAGAAACACAGTAGCTATCCATAATCAATCTTCAAAACTCAATTTATGATGCAGTGAATACTACTATTGAAGTCCATGCTAGCTAAGATTTTGGAAAGAAAATGAAAATACTCTTAACTAAAACACAAGAAAAGCTTGATCGCAATGTGATTCATATCACCCTGTATTGGGCAAAGATTGTTCAACCTAAAATTACATTGATGTCATAGTTATTTTCAATGCAGAAACAACAGAAGGCAAAAGGGTCGCATAACATGACTATTTGCAACTCTTGCTAATTGGTATTCACACAGTAATCTGCTTTCGCATGAAGGTCAATACTAACAAAATTGTAAAACTAAAATGACAAGAAGGCAATTCTTAGTTCAGATAATGTGCCTTACTCTATAATATAGTGTTATAGAAAACCACAAGTAGGGTTATGAAAGAACAAAGAGCAATCATCTGCACTTGCAAAACTGCCAACTATGGAATATTATTGGAACTATAAGTAGTCTGTCTGTTAAGAATTACCATATCTACAACGAAACCCTAAAAGGATGAGTAATCATGCTTAAGTTGCAAACTATAGATTCAATGATGGCGGATATGGTTTTAATTTTAATTCCAATTAGTTTATATATTAGCATTTAAAAGTTAGATATTAGGTCAGCATCCTCATGGTATACTGGTAGAGAGCTCTAGGAAAAAGTTGTCTAAACTTTTATAAGTGCAACCTATATTAGTTAAATAACACGTCATAGATTGTTAATCAACCCATAAATAGTAGGAAGAGGATTGTAACTGATGATCTTGAAAATATAAATACTAAATACCATATACGCAAGCTTGTTTAAGACAGAAGTTCTACCTGAGGTTTCTGAACCCATTGTCCATTAACTAACTCATAATGATGGCGTAGTCTTGTAAGATTGAATTCTTTTTCTTTACCCCAGTGTATGGATTTCACTGAATAGCAGGAATTGTCATTGACCTTAGTTATCACCCCTAGCCACCACCCATTTCCATAAAATGCTTCAACCTCGGCATGTTGATCAAATTTAACTACGGGAACACAAAGAGGGCGAGGCCTGATATGCTGCAAATCAACAATTTCCCTCAGCAACCTCTTGTCACCCACATTCTTTAAGTTAATGTACTCCACCAAGACATAACTTTTCCAAATTGTCTTAACGACAAGTGCAGAGAACCAAGCAACAGGAGAACTTTCTTTCAGACGGGCAACTTCTACTTGAGTTCCAGGACCATATGGTGTCTCATGGGGAGCCTGCAAATTAAACCCCTAGTTAAGATTCCTCAAGTCAATGAAGTAATTGGCATTCTAGAGAGCTAGCGTCCATTAAGAATAACTACTATAATATCACAAGATATATCTAGTTTCCTTTGCTATGATAGAATAGTGAACAACTAAAATAATAATAAGAAGCTGCTTGAACAGTGGTATAAAGATCTAACTTAAGTCTATGTGAATGCAATTTTGACATTGGAACCAATACTAATTTGGGAAGTGACAAGAGTTCCCATCTCTTTCATATACTTGTTAGTCAAAGGAGTCAAGTTTTCATCAAGAAGTGGATAGAAGGAGCATTTTCTTTACGCGTTACCAATCCAGCCAGATGACTTGGTACGCACTATAACGATTAGACTGCACGACATTGTTGTTTTTGTTCCCTTTTTCAATTTGAGGTTTCTGAAAGAAGTCTATAATATGTCGAACTTAAAGCACAGACATCACGGAAATAAGCAAAAAAAATAAATAAATAAATAAGGAAGAGAAGTGATCCCAACTACAGTAGAATAACCACAGAGGAAGATGGGGTTGAGAAAAGCTAAGTGCAAACTAATTAGAAAAGGCAAAGGGTGGGAAGAAGCACCGGCGGGTTGGGAAGAACCCATTGCTCATCGATCCACTCGAGATGCGCCCTGAGTCGATCAGACCCGAACTCGATCTCCTCCCGGCTGGCAGGGAAGCAGACGCGATACCTCGTCTGCCTCCCCTTGGGAGCCACCGAGACCACTCCGACCCACCACGCGTCGTTGTAGAAAGCGTCGACGGGCTGGTGGAGGGTAAAAAGCCCCAGCGTGTTGGCACCGAGGTGGCGCGGCGGCCGCGGGCGGACGTGCCGGGCATCGACGGTCTCCCTGAGGCGGCGGGAGCGGTCGGACTCGTCGACGATGGCGTCATAGTCGACAGTGTAGCGGCGGATCTTGGGCATGGAGCGGACCACCCGGGCCTCGAAGTAGGCGCCGCGGAAGCCATCCTCGTCGGAGCTCACCTCCACCTCGTCGCCGGTCCTGAAGCCATCGGGCGGCGCCATTCCCGCCGGAGCTCTTAGGTTTGGGTTTCGGGCGGGAAAACCAAGCGCCGCTCCAGGAGCTGCCGATGCATCTGGGTCGCGTCAGACATTAATAAATGCTCGCGACGGGAACTGGGGGAAAGGCAGATGTGACAGCAGGCAGGCAGCGAAGGACTTCGTTCCTTTTCTCTCGACTAAAAACTAAACTATTCTCGGTTTCGAGATTTCTTAATAACCCCTCCTGTTTCACGATTTTCAAAATTTTCGCATGAATAATTTTAAAAAACTTTTAAAAATATATTAAGAAAAAATTTATATGCAGCCCCGCAAATAAAATTTTACATATAATCTTCATTAATAAAAATTTTTATTTTCACTTCCTAATCAAACATATTTATCTAATTATCCTATTTTTAAATATAAAAAATCTAAAATAAATATAATTCTTCTTAAATATAATACATTAAATTATAATATAGTATATTTTCTATCAAATTTAGTACGATTCTTTTTTCATCTCAATTGAATATAAAATATACTAGATTTTTTTTAAATGGTACTTAATTGTATGAAAAATATACTAGATTTTCTTTAAATTATATTAAATTTAAGAAGAATTATATTAAACAGGAAAAAAATCGTACTCAATTTAATAAAAAATATACTCAATTCTAGTTTAAAGTACTGAATTTGACATAAATTATACTCATTTTTAGATTATTTGTACCTAAAAAATATGAGGTACATTTTGATAAAAAATATACTTGATTCTAATATAAAGTACTGACTTTAAGAGAAATAATACTCGTTTTAGTATATTTTCTATCAAATTGAGCACATTCTTTTTTCGTCTAAATTGGATGGAAAATATACTAGATTTTTTTAAATTGTACACAATTGGATGGAAAATATATTATATTTTTGCTTTAAATGGTATTGAATTTAGGAGAAATTATATTAAATTTTACTCAATTTAATATAAAATATATTCAATTCTAGTGTAAAGTGTTAACTTTAAAAGAAATTATACTTATTTTGGGACCTTTCATACCTAAAAAATCTAAGGGACAATTGGTAATAATATTTGCATTAGGGAGTTGAAGCAAACAAAACTTTATATGAAGGGAATGAAAATAAAGTTTTTGTGATTGGAGACGGCATGGAATGTTAAAGTTGTGATTAGGGATTTTTCTCTAATTTACCAATATATTAATTTAGATTTAAATTGATTTAAAATTCACTAAATTTATCGAATAAAATTAACTAATTTAATTGGGGAAAAATTAAGGAAAAGTCCAAGGATATGTATATAAATTTATAATCTATCATTTTCACTTTTATAGACTTATTATTTTATACTCTATCCTTAAATTTTTTTATTTTTTTCCTCTACAAATTATTTTTCTTAATATTTTATAAATAAATAAAGCCCTAAGAATCTCTTGATTGTATTTGTTACCATGGATCTGGTAATAAATTTTTGATAAATTTTATTAAATTGTTTCAAATTTAAATTTTATTATTTTTAATTCACATTTATTTTAATTTGAATGCGTTCATTCAATCATTTCAAACCAAAATCAGTCATGAAAATTGATACGGCCAGGACTCCTAAAATTAAAAAACAAATTAACTAAGGTGACGATAAAGTTAAAAAGAGATCAGCACTCCAAACTAATATGATTATATAACTCAGCCTAACATGGTCGCCGTATGGTTTAATTGAATAATTCAACCGATCAAATCTCTTGTTCTCTTAAATCCCTAGTCCTCCCAGTTCGATGGAACCTCGAGCCATTCTAGTTTAATTCAGAACCGAGTAGTACAGTTCCAGTCGATCGGAACCTCTTATCCGCTCAAATCTCGAGTCCTCCAAGCTCGATAACCCCGAGTCATCCTAGTTTAATTCAGAACTGAGTAGTGCAGTTGTATGGCTCAGCCAAATAGTCCAGCCGATCAAACCTCTTGTCCAATCGGATCCTGAATCCTTCCAACTCAATGAAATACCGAGTCGAGTCCTCTCGGCCCGACCATACTCATTATTTGAGTGAATGTCTTGCCCAAGCGGACACCAAGTCTTCAGAGAGGCTAATTCCTTAAGGACGTCGAGTCCTCAAAGGGGCCGAGTCTTCAAAACGGTCAACACTCCTTAGTCAACTCAACCCTGTCCAAGTACGAAGTCCGATCAGACATCAAAGAGGACTCAATTGACCTACCAACAAAGTGTAATAAGAGTAATAGCCTAATACTTATTTTTTGCGTCTTGTGTAACTGTTGTCAAAGCATTAAAGGAGTATTCCCTGTGCAATCCATATGGCGTAAGATTCCACCCTATAAAGCACAAAAATGGTATGTCTCATTTTGAAAAGACTGCAGTGTGTCATCTTCTTAAGTCTTATTTTAACCATGCATCCATATTCTTATGGAAAAGATAAATAACAGTATATAATGGGTCTCTTTTTAAAAGCAAATACACAATATTATCAGAATTACTGTTTATGGACATTATTCTTGACTCCTTTATTTAGCTCCTTATTTGATTGGAGCATCAAAATACTTATGAAGAAATTCCCCATCAGATTACTGATGTTTTCTTCTCCCAATTTTTCTGTTTTGACATGTATGATCAACCACCACCAAATTCCTTATTCGAGTCTTCCTACCGTCAACATTGGAGTAAGCTACTCAACGCACTATCTTCCCTGTTTACATAATATATTTATGTCTTTAAATCTAAATCCGTCGTATAAATTGATTTTTTTTTAATAAGTTAGGTAAAATCCAATAGTGACACTGATAACCTGATAAAAACGAGCGGTATGATTTTAGTATTATGAAAATTAAATTCGTAAACTATATTTTTATTTTTTTTTATACCAGTATCTATATTTTAGAATTCAACTAATTCTAAGTGACGCCCGTCTAGAGGTATAAATAAATCCAAGGTGGTTCTAGAGTTTTTTTTGAACAAATTAAAAAACTTTTGATCCATATTTAAAATTATCAAATTCAATCTGAATTTAAAAATGTTCAAAAAAAATTTCGAACGGAATTCAAATCATAATACTTTATTCAATTGTTTGCGAGTCACTAGTAAACTAAACTCAAATCAAATTCTAATTATTTTTATATAATTTTGATTTAAATATATTTACATTAATATTTGAATAATTCATACCGAATTTGATTTTTAATTATTTTAAATTTTAATTCAAATATGCTCCAATCAAAGATGTGAACAATTCAAACTTCAGCTCAAAATTTATTTCGAATCTCTCTCTCTTAGTGTATATATATATATATATATATATAATTTAAATATAAATATTAATGTTAATATTTTTATATTATTCGGCCCAATTTCATTCATATCCCATCCACCGTTTTCTTGTCCAAGTCAAACAATTAGAGCACCAGGTAATTTTTAAAATTTCTAAATATGAGTATAGATTAATTTTTACCCTCCAAAAATTTAAATTTAGAATTTAAGAAGTTAAAAATAAACTAGCCTCAAGAAATTAATTAAAATCAAGAAAGTAGCTCAACGCCACCTACGTGAGCATAAAATATGCATTAACTGAAGGCTACCATAAGCTCAATGGTGCCTCCTATGCTAACTGGACGTAGTCCGAATTTAAAATTATCTAAATTGATCATGCATTTAATTGATATAAAAAATTAATTAATTTAAAAATACAAATAAAATAAAAAAAATAGGTGTATATTAGTTTTTTAAAAACATGACATAAAATATTTAATATTCAATGCATTCAAAGCATAGAATAAAAATATTATTGAAATTATGCTCTTCTATTATTCTTAGAATCAAGCTTATTAATTATTACATTGTTATTAATATTTTCTACCAACTCCCGTTCAATGTAGATGACCATAGAATTTATTAAAAATTCTTCTTCAATCTTGTTATGAAGAGCTGTTTTAACAAGTTTCATAACTGAAAATGTTCGTTCCATTGTTACTGTAGAAACTAGAATAGTTAAAATAAGACGAATCAATCTGCCAATTAAATAATATATTAGATTCAATATATAAGTAAATGATATAGTTATAATATATAAACTAACAAATGAGAAAAAAATTACTTGTCAATCAAATTGTAGCTTCCCGATTTGTTTGTTTCAATTAATCTTTTACATAATTCAGAAATAATTGATAAATTATGAAATCTTTCATGACCAACAACATCAACCTTATAGTGATCCAATTGCATTCTCAAGTGGTGTAAATCTTGTGTATCAAAATCAAAAGAATATAATTTCTCAGTAAGTCGATAAATGTGATCAACATTAATAAGCATAAAGTTTTCTTTAAATTCCAAAGCACAACTAAACTTAAGAGGTTTGACTGCCTCATCCTTGAATCTACTATTAAGCTCTTCAATTTGAAAATCGATTGCAGTAGTAAATACATCAAATCGATAGTGGTGCTCAACTATGATTAAATCATTTTGTTCACAAGATGACCTGTAGCAGATTTATAACGAGCTTCCATGTGAGGTATCTCAATGTCATACTTGGTACAAACTTTTTTCACATAACTAAGTAGAATAATAAATCCTTTTTCTCTCAAAGTATGAAGCAAAGTTTTAGTAGTTGAAATATAGTCCATTGCATTTAAAATATCTAAAGATTTCTCTTACAATGCTCGATAAAGTAGATTTGTTAACCCTATTATCTTTTGCATCAAATATAATATGGATATGAAATCAAAAGACTTCATCACTATCAACAAACCACTAGCTTTACCACGGATGGAGTTAGAGGACCCATCATACACCATGTTTTCTAACACGATAATCACAGAGCTATACACATCAGATCATGTTACAAATTGAGACAAAATTAGAACTCCAACGAGTCTTTCTAGGTCATAGTAAATTTTCAATTTGATTACATCCTCTACATGTATC
>JBBMJZ010016126.1:0-11017 GCA_037833815.1 Zingiber zerumbet | reverse complement strand
ATTTTACCGATCGCGTTTGTTTATTGCCTTTGAATTCTATGATGCAGTCTTTGTAAGAGTTAACGCAAGGTTTTCCTTTTTTTTTTTTCTCTTGACCATTAATTAGTCAGTCGTCTACAACTCTACGGCCATTCTACTTGAATCCAATGGTTTGAGGGGCCTCCCAAAAAATCATGAAGACTCCCCTCATTGTAGTTTTGCTCCCATGTGGTACAGCAATGTTTTTCCTTCAAAGACTGTCCAGAAATGTGCTGGGTGATTATTTTTCGACTGAGTGCGAGTAGAACCACAAACCAGTTGCAGGGCAAAATTCTTACAAGTAAATAACGCTTAATTTTCAGAATAACAAAATGTCTCAGTGAAGACGGTAGTTGTGCTATTTTATCAAATAAACTCGATGCTTATTTTCATTCAGTGGATTCATAGGTGTTAACTGCCCACCCAGCTGCACGCGTGCGCGCCTGAGTGGGGTAGCCTACCTGGCAGTCAACCCTGCTGAATGCCACGTGGGTTGCCCCCTCAGGCGCACACGCGGGCCGCAGCTGGGGTGGGCAGCGTAACGGCACTGTCATGGGCAATGGGCATATTGAGATACAGCCACCGTGAAAAGAACTATAAGGAACTTTTTTTTATTTCTTCTAATCATCGATTCAATTTTTGTATGAATAACCTTCGCCTTACAAATACTACTATTTATCCCGCGCGATGGGGTTATGATGGCATCGATTTGTATGCAAATATAAAAGTAAATAATAATAAAAAAGTAAAATATTAAAATGATAATTTGTTAATTTTTTTAGTTATCACAATTTTAAATATAAAACTATAGTATGTAAACACTCTATTACATAATTTTTTCATTTTAAAATGTTTATTGTCCTTAGTACTATAATCTAACTATAAAATGATAAAGTCAAAATCTGAATAGCATAATCAAGAATTTTAAAAGCATAAATTATTTTTTTTATATTTCTGATTATACCAACTAAATTTTATCTTTTGAATTTAGACGTTGAATTATAATATGCAAAAGAGGTGATATATTAAAACTATATATTAAATCTTAAAACCATCAAAATACCTTCTGACCTCTCACAAATTATCATTTTACCCTTGATTATTAATCTTATAATTTACTCAAAAAAATAAACACCGATGCCTAGCAGCAGCAGATGAAGTGATATAGCATTTTGGGAGAAACAAAAAATATATAAATTACAAAGCAAAGTGAAACTTTCCAAACGACTTCCCCTGACTTATTTTTAACTTATCTAATACAAAATATTAGATTATCGGAAAATTTCTAATTACTACACACTGAAATAATAGAGTTCAACGATTTCAGGAAATAAAAGGAGATAAATGTGGCAATAAATTAACACGAACAATGAATATATATATAGCAGGTTTTTCATTAACAATCACATCTGCCACTAAGTATTCCTCAATTGCCAGTGTAGAATCCGAAAGGTGAGCAAATAAGAGATAATGAGGTGTCCTTTCTTGCAACATCAAAAGGGCACCTGGCTTACAAAAACCTTTGATACCTGTTAATTGCAACAAAAGGTGGGAGTTTATAGTGTATGTTTCCTTTAAAAAAAAACAAACTTGCTTTTCATTTTTTTCAAAAAAAAAATCTAAAAATTTTCTTAAACAACATTTTTTTTCATCGATCACACAAAAGGTGCTTCAGCTTAAAAAAAAATGAAGAACCAAAATTCAGAACAAACGCATTGCAATTTACATTGATTTGGCGATAAAGTTCTAAAAAAAAGCAAGCTATTTGTTTTTCTCTAACAATTCTTAATTATTACTTATCCATGCTAAAGGAACAACAGAGCCAATGGGGGCATGAGACATGCAAGCTGGACCTGGAGCTGGACGGGCGGCTGATTAAGGCTGGCCGGACCAGGCCGGGCAAACAAATAAATTGAACGGACCATCGTCTATCAATTATAGTGAAACTATATCATTGTGAATATTCCTTATCTATGTTTTTCACTTATTCCTGTAAACCAAACGAAACCTATGAATGTATGAGAATGATCTCATCTATCCTTTTCTTTTCCCTCCTAGCTTTCCACCCATGTCCTTATCTATTTGTTACTGCAAACTGAGTGCAAGATAAATGAGTTTTCGTACTAGAATAAGTTCACCAACTGTTTTAATCAATCACTCAGTCGTATCGCCTAAATTGAAGGATAATAAGATGCCTTAGGAGATGTGAATTATCGAATTACATAGACAAGTAGTTGGTGTTGGATGTGCATCTGAAAAAAGAGTGAGGAAGTTACCACCATGTAGTGATTACCTGCTCCAGTGTCAAGAACATTATCACATTCCAGGATCCAAGCCGGGCAAAATTTGGAATGAATCCTTTATAAAAAGCAAGAGGTCCCTGCAAATAGATAATTTCTTTCTCAGTGATAGATAAATGAATGGATGTAACAGACAAGTTGACTCGCAAAGCTACTATAGATGGAATTTAAATAGTATCATTGGACTTTTGTTCAGAAGATCAAAAGATGTGAAGGAAAAAACACAACTGCATATGTTCATGATCTTCCATCGAAATTTCAAACATTTGTGTCTCTCTCTAATACCTCTAGCCAACCTATTAGAGGAGCAAAAAATGCATAAATTTGTGCAGACAAGATCAGCAAGTATGACAGTGATATGATTAAACGCTAAGATTTTGTTTGTTTAGTATTTGAGTTCGTGAAAAATCATGGCTAATAAAAAAAATTCTTGGCCGATAGAAATGTGGGTATTTGGGGAGAAAATGACCACGAGCATTCGTCCACCCTAAGCCATCGTTTACTCCTCTGTACATCAAATCACAAAAAACCTTTTCTATTTAAAAATTACATACGCCAAACAAATGCATAACTGCAGATTTGATGTTCTTGTTTAGGTTCATGAAGTTATTCTTTCTAATTAGGTAAAGTCCCTGTCTTATTCTTTCTAATTATTCGATTTTCATTAACTCAATATTATCCAAGGAGACAGAACATTTATGAGGTGAGGTTTGTTAATTTGTAGATGATTAAATTCCAAGTTAAAGCATGTTATGAGAATATAAACCAAAATAAAAGATCCCGAATTATTTTCTTTTTAGTTGGAATATAATGTTCTCTATCAAACCAATTAGATTTCAATTTGAAGAGATCATGAAATTTATCACCTAAAACCCTTACTGTACTAAGCACGTTGGAAAGAAGAAAACACAAGAAGGATTTATAACATACTTCATTTTTAAGTGTCTTGATGAAGCAATCGAGTGTGTTTTTATACGATGGATCCCCCATCATTCTCGACTTGACCTGCAGAGAGGAAATTCAACTGATAATTTAGGACTATAAATGCATTAATGCAAGTTAGGAAAGGGTGGTACTATTTCTAGCTAGTTGCTCATGATATGAAAGAATACAGCAATCCAAAAAAGTAACTAATTTGTGTTCAGCATCAAAATATTGAACAATATAAGCAATTGTGCACACCATAAATGGAGAATGGTCGCAACTTTTATTCAGACTAGCAAAGGAGATAGTATCAAAACATTGAAACTAGCAGCTAGATATTCATTGTGGCGTTTCATTTTTTGAGATTAGTCTACTACCTGTCAAATATGACCTTAGGAGGGAACATGGTCAGAGGAAGTCACGTTGGATGACATTTGGTCTAGCCTAGAATTTAGATTAGGTCATGTGTCCATTCAAACTGGAACTAATCGGTGGCAGAAATCAACATGTGAGGATGAGATGATTGTCAATTTCCCCAAGTTACTTGGAGGTATCATTCAAATTGTTCTAAAATGATGACAGTTGGGATGAGGTGAGCAATTATGATGGCCAAGTGGAGTTTGGTTTAAATGGTTTTGTCTCGAGGGTTGAAGTGGGGTTAAAAGTATGTTATATCTCTAAGTGAGATTAAAGAGTGTCTCAGCTAGGGATAACTTTGTAGCTTTACACAGTGTATAAGACTGTCGTTGCAGTTTCTCACCTTTTATAGAATCAGCATGGAGTCTTCGTCCAATGGTCTTCTGCCATGTCCTTTGACCATTGGAGGTCCAATTGTTTTCTGTTGTTTTAATTTTGTTCCATCTAAACTTGTGTTGCCTTAGAATCGACATATGTTGATTCCTCAAATCAGCTCCTATTCACATGGTGCATTCACTGCTTTGCACACATTTCTTCATCTAATAATTCATTTTACTTGGTGGATGTTTTACCCACATTATATGGCAATGGGATTACCATTGAGATAAAGATGGCTAAACTGTAGAGGATCATCTTAAATAGACTTTCTGCTTTGCTTCCCATTAGCAATGTATGCAGCAAAAATATAAGATTAAAGGCCAAAAAAGTAATTTAACGATTAATGCTTTAGGTATATACTAATAAGCAGCAAATGCAGTAAACCACACATGTGCTTGCTCAGATAAAACAAATGAAGAATAATAAATCTCGTGATAAAATAGTCATACCTACAAGTAGAAACCGACCAACTGTTGGAGTTGGCAAAAAACTTGCATGTGAAGTGGGAAAGGAGAGAGCCAGCTAATCAGCTGTCACCACTCTTGTTTGGAGAAATAAGACAGACTGTTGATCAGACTTTCACTTTGGGCTAGTCAGTACAGCAAAGATGTTAGCAATTTGAGTGCAAGGAGAGTAAATCCAAATTCAAAGTAGTTTTCTCCATCATCCATATACAGCACATGCTTACACGCCTTCTATGTATGCTTCTAATCCTTACCTCATGTCTACATTTATAGCCGGCACATTTAGTGGAAACTTGGAATCCACTTCCAGTAATTGTAGGCACAATGACGATCAGAGAGTTTGGACATTTGTTTCAACTATCATCAAATCCTACCCACATCTGTTTAGTCAAGGCTTAACTCAGCAAGGTTGAAACCTTCATTAAGGTCAATGTAATTAGGCTAGAGCAATCTCATCTACATCCTCGGCATTTTCAAACCTACACGTGTTCACACAATTCCTTAGGTAGCTCTGTATGGAAATGGTTTGTGTTAGGGTCGATTTGTAGCTAATTGGGAGGGGTGAATAGCTCGTCACGCTCGTTGCTTGCTCTGTGATGATGATATGTAGCGGAAATACACACAAACACACTCACAAATGCTAACACTAGGAATTTACTTGGTATCCACCTCAAGAGATGATCAATCCAAGAATCCACACTACACCCTCTCCACTATGAAAACACTCCTTCTCAGTAACTACCGGAGGTGGAGAAACCTTATACAATACCCACACAAGCATACAACTCAACACAAGAAGAAAATACAAAGAATACAACTGAAAAACCTTTCTTCTTGCTCACTTGTTGCTTGTAGCTGCCTCTTGAACCTTGGAAGTGCACCAGCACTTACTCTCAAGAGCTTCCAAGAACTGGCTGTTAGAAGCGGAGAAATCGCGTGAAGATCAAGAAGAAGAAGTGCGCTGCTTGAACTCATTGTCACCTTTTGTATCTGCGTTTTTAAGGCTCCCAATCGATTGGGCTCGCCCCTAATCGATTGCCACGTCAAATCCCAGCAATCTCAGCCGTCTAAAACATGCATCATGCGCAATGGTAATATCTTAATCGATCGGCTGATCGATTGGGGAGGCTTGAATCAATTGGCCGATCGATTCAGAGCGTCTCTGTGGTCTCGCTGGAAAAGGCCTGAATCAATCTGTTGATCGATTCAGCCCTACTTGCGTCTTCGCAAGAAACCATCCCCAATCGATCGGGAACTCCTCTGTGCTCGCGATTCAGGCTCCTAATCAATCGACTGATCGATTGGGAACTCCTCTGTGCTCACAATTCAGGCTCCCAATTGATCGGTTGATCGATTGGGCTAGCCTTCACTGGCAACCACCTCCAATCGATCGACTGATCGATTGGAATGCGGTTCAATCAATTAACCTCCCTTTGAGTTGCTTAACTCAAGTCCAAGGTTCCCAATTCCAACATCCGGTCAACCGTGACTTGTTGGAACTCCTCATGCCTAGCATCCGGTCAACCTTGACCTGCCAGTACTTCCTCACCAAGTGTACCCACTTGGACTTTTCTCCTCGTGCCAAGTGTCCGATCAATCTTGACCCACTTAGACTTACCGTCTCGAGCCAAGTGTCCGGTCCTCCATAATCCACTTGGACTTCCTTCCACCAGATGTTCGGTCATCATTGACTCATCTGGATTTCCTTGTGTCAAGTATCCGGTCAATCCTTTGCCTACTTGGGCTTCCTAACACCAGGTGTCCAGTCAACCTTGACCCATCTGGATTTCCATGTACTTGGCTTCACTCACCAGGACTTTTCTCTGCCTAGCTTCACTCACCAGGACTTTCACCTAGCTTCACTCACTAGGATTTTCACCTGGGTTTACTTACCAGGATTTTCCCACTGCCCTGCTTCACTCACCGGGACTTTAATCTGCCTAGCTTCACTCACCAGGATTTTCACCTAGCTTCACTCAATAGGATTTTCCCACTACCCGGCTTCACTCACCATGATTTTCCCACTACCCGGCTTCACTCACCGGGACTTTCATCTGCCTGACTTCACTCACCAGGACTTTCCCTTGCCTAACCTCCAGTTAGGATTTTCCCAGTTAAGTATCTGGTCAACCTTGATCTATTTGACTCTTCTCCACATCAAACTGGTCATCTCATGACCAGAGGGGAATTGCACCAATAGTCTCCCCAATCGGCGATTACATCTGTAATCTCCATGTATTGTCAAACATCGAAACTCAAATATCAAGACTCAAGCTTGAGTCAACTCAAGCTTAGTCAACCTGATCAACCTGATGCAAGGAATATTGCACCAACAGTTTGTGTGCACCAAGGAGGGAGTTAGAGGGCCGAAGGCTACTCACCAAATCCAACGGTGTTGTGTGGTGACAAGAATGCAGAGTTAAAAATCTGATTTGGTTAGAGAGGTGAAACATCCTGAATCCTCAAATTGTTAATTGCACAGACCTATCTTCGTAGCTTTATCTGCTCACTTAGGTTGTGTGGTGTCATATAACTCTATGCTGCATTCCCATAGGTTGTATAGGGTCATACAAATTGATCCGCCTCTTAGTCTCTCCTCTAAAGAATGTCAGGACCATAGAATAGAGAATAATCATCAAAAAAAGTTGAGTGCTTCCCATAATATGTAGTCCAACCATATTCTGTTTATTTATTATATGTTAACAAAAATTATGTATAATAAAGTAATTTAAGAAGATTTTAGAAACAATCATTCCATATTTCACAGTGAAAACTACATCAATCAATCTAAAAACGAGTAGAATAGAAAAATATACCACGTCAACAGGAGAACCAACACAAACAGCAAAAAACCCAGCGGCCAAACCAGCTAAAAGATGGGTGTAAATGTCGTCTGAAAATCCAGGGATTCTCAAGATCATCTGCGTCCAAAGGAGGGTGAATCATAGATTTAAACAACTAAAGCCATGATGAAGGGGTAGAAATGGATGGTGAACTGAATTTTGACCTGTTTTATTTGATCATAGCTGGCTAATTCAGCAGCATTAACAATAGCATTTCGTACAATATTAGGACCAACACCAGTCCACAGAGCCCCAAGTCCTTCCTAGTTTGTAGTTGGTGAGAATCATAAATTGCATAAGCTTTTTGATACTACCTCTAAGTACTTAATTCTAAAACTTTACCTGTTTGATTATTTTGACATAAGCATCCAATGCTCCTAAATAACGCCTTGGTACACCAGGTGGAAGTTTCC
This sequence comes from Zingiber zerumbet, assembly GCA_037833815.1. Classification (NCBI taxonomy): domain Eukaryota; kingdom Viridiplantae; phylum Streptophyta; class Magnoliopsida; order Zingiberales; family Zingiberaceae; genus Zingiber; species Zingiber zerumbet. Next base: position 3,260 of record JBBMJZ010016126.1, on the reverse strand, counting down.
CTTCGACTTGGAGGCGTACTTTTACAAGATCAGTTGGATTTGCAACGGTGATTCCCAGAGCACCTAATTGAGTTGTAACAATTAGGCAAACATGTGAAAGCAATCAACGGTAGCAATAGTCTATCATAGAGAACATAATCGGCCATCACAGTTATCAAACATTTAACAAATCAACATTTCATCTCATTTGCACTGGTCCTAGAAACTAACCAGTTGTAAGACCAGCAAGAATTTTCTTGAACAAAGGAATATCTCCAACAAAACTATCACCAACATAAAAGGCTTTCACCTGAAAGACAGAAAAGGGTTTTGTTAGTATTTTCAATAGTGGTTTTTGTTTGAAAAAATCAAGTATAAAACAGGGATTTAAACTTACAGGTTCATACAACCCAATCCTCAACCCACCGAAAATGCATTGACGATGAAGCCCAGGCACCAGGCCTTTCCATAATGCTACCAAACCTTCCTCACTAAGTATTGTTATTACAGTCCCTAACATTCCCCTATATCTAGAAGTACTCATTGCATCCCCTGATGATGCTTTCTTCTGTAGTTGAAGCCTGACTTTTGCAGTATCCAAAGGAAGCGTGGAAATCTACATAAATAAAATACATATTACATGATGAAATCAGTATTATTGTACGCTGAAATAGCAAAAAAAAAAACCGCTAGCAAGGCACAAGTTCTGACTGTATCATTTGCTGAAATTTCATAAGTTCTACAAATTTGTTTAATAGATTACCAAACAAACCGCTCACTAAAGAATGCTGTTTCACAGATTGGTAAAAGTGAAAAAAAAATAAGAGTAAGCTAGCTATAAATTATCCAGCCTCATCCCCGTGGTCGCTAAGATCTGGATCAATGTGTTTTAAGAATCAAACATACGGAAATAATTCAGGGTAGTAGAAGCAGATTTCGACCTTGAAATCAAGGAACTGAAATCACTTATTAGCAAAATAAACATTAGCCAGACACAAGTTGGGACTGTAGCGTTTGCTGAAGTTTATGTCGTTCTGCAGATCCGTCTGACGGATTATCAAGCAAATCATTCGATAAAGAGTGCTGTTTCCCAGATTGAGTAAAAAATGGAAATAAAACTAAACTACGAAAAACTATCCTAACTTCATCCCAGCGGACGCTAAGATCTGGCATCAATGTATTCTAAGAATTAGAAAAACTAATACGAAAACAATTCAGAATGGAAGTAGATTTAGACCTTAAACTGCTCTACTCCCTCAGTAACAAGCACTCTTGTCCGTTGACTTAATTCGCTGCAGGTAGCGAGGCTAACGGTGTCAACGACACATCAATCACTCTATCATTGCATTGCGACATGAACGGGTAGGAAAGGAAGCAAAACTAGGATGCGATGGCGAAGACAAAGTAAACCTACCTCGGCGACGCAGGCGGCAATGGCGCTGCTGGCCAATCTGCCGGCGAACGAGATCTCGGTCCTCTCCGCCATCGCGAACCGAGATCCGCTACTGGCGAAGGGGATCGGAAAGACAGAGTTAACAACGAGGATTGGGGATCTCAAAGAAGCGAAGCGAAGCGAAGGAATCGGCGGCGACTACTTGCTCTCCCTCCTTCCGGGCAGAGGGGATTAAAAAGGGCCACTTCCGCACCGGATCGCAGGTAGTTCCGATGTCGATCGTGATCGCATCGCGTTCGAATACACCGACATTAATAATTATCAATTCTTGACCATACGAGCCACGTGTCGGCGAACGAAAAGTATAGTTCACCTGTTTTTCACACCATCTCTTGGAATTTTAAAAATATCAAAGTTTATCATTTTTATTTACAAATTAAGGAGGAAAGAATTAGAAGGGTGCCCTTTTTTCAATCATAAAAGGCAGCTCATTTTAATTTTTTATTAGCTCATCTTAAAAATGACACAATTATCTTAAACGGTATTATTTTTATTATTATCTCCCCTAATAGTTGATCCGGTGATAAGGTGAGGTCAGGTCAGTCGAGAAGTCAACGACATAGGAAAAGTCAAAGTTAAGATGGTCAACGTTCGGGTTTGGCCGAGCGGCACAGCTGGCACCCAAGCTGGCACTACGATAGCTCGGATAGATACCGAGTTTCCGACGCTCAAAAGGTTGAAGCCTGACGATTAGGAGGGCCGAGCAACCATCTCGCTCGGTCGAATGACGGGCATCGCCTTGACCACCCCCAGCAAAGCAGAACCGAGACAAAGCATTATTGTCCGAGCGGGACCCCCGCTCGGCCCGGTTATTATACCATCCGGACGGAGGTGCAGCCGAGCGGATCCCCCGCTCGCCCCAGTAACCGACAAAAGGAGCAGTGAGAAATATCTTTCTCGGAACAAGTGTCGCCGACAGACAACATGATTGGTAACATGATCAGACAGAAAAACGTCCTGTGGAAGTTTCCACTGTCACGTCAGGGATATACTCGGGGGTGTTAAGGTATGACGTCAGACACGCTTTTCTGACACACCCTTTACAGGTATGCTTTGAGGAACGTGCATGCCTTGGTGAGCGTGCACGCGCCTCCCGGGAGTCCTATATAAGGACGCCCAGACTCCGACGGAGGTAGGCAAAAATTTCTATTGTAGCTACAACCATTCCACTTCTTCGTTTTCTTGCTGTCGGATTCTGACTTGAGCGTCGGAGGACCGTCGCTGGGAACCCATTCCCGCCTCGGTTTTACTTTGTAGGTCATCGCTCGTCGAAGATTCACATCAGCGGAAGCCCCACCCCTTTAGAGACTTCATCTCGTCAGTGAGAGCGTCACGTCCTCGGCATCTACCACCTCGACTTAACAGGATCAGTAGTTATAATATCATAACTAATGTATAATTATAATAATAACAGACCCGTAATTACTACATAATTAGCTACTATGATTTTATAGCTAATACAAATTGATTACATACATTATCTAATAATTAGAGTTTCATATTTACTATAATTAAACTGTCACACTGTTATAGTAGTTTCAGTTTCACCATTGCTATAGAGTTATAGTAATTAAAATTTCATAGATGTTACCATATGAATGGTAGGTAAATAGAATTAAATCCATATTATTAATTAAGATTGGATATGCAGATCAAACTGAGATTTTCTATATATTGTATATCCAAATAAATTTACCATCATTAAAATTATAAAAAGAAATTATAATGAATAGAATCAGACATATAGAAAAGTCGACTGATAAACAAATAAAATTAAAAGGTCGGTGTGTATATATATATATATATATATATATATATATTAATTATG
>JBBMJZ010016112.1:0-11017 GCA_037833815.1 Zingiber zerumbet | reverse complement strand
GATAAGTATAATATTAAATTAAATTAATTTTTTGCATAAGGAAGCCCGTTACAGTAGTTTGTTGCTGGGATTCTCTAGCGCACCCTTATATTATTACACTATTGTATGGGTCTGACGAATTTTACCCAAATAATTAATTCTTAGTTCTTGAAATTATATTATGTACGCGTGTGCAGATTACTAGTATAATATAAAATATAAAGGAAAGATATGAAATATATATCTAATAAAAGTAAGAGACCCATGCAAAAAATGTTGAGAAGTTTTTTTAACTGAGGGAGATGCATGAGATTTTTTTTTTAAAAGATAGATTTACTATTTTAACAATTTTTTAATGTCAGTTTCATAGATATGAAGGGAGATAAATATAACTATACAGATATTAGATGTATGGTGGAATAAATATAATATTGTCAATTTCTGAGAATTGATCTCTGACCATTATACCAGAAATGTCATGTGTCCTATGCTACACCCTATAAATGATATATGAGATTTTTAACTTATGATGCGGATAGTGAGAGAGTTATTGAAGAGGTCATACTATGGATGTTCTTAAACTTTAATTATGAATAATCTAATAAATAGTATAAATAGTAAAATTATGATAAATTTATATAATAAATAAAAATAAGATAAAATTTATTTAAATATAAATAAATATATGAATTTATATAATTAATTATTGATTACTTATTTTAAAATAATTTTAAATTTTATTTATTTAGAATTTTTAAAATTCTAAAGTCATAAATTTTAATTTGTTTCAAAAGTGTAATTCAATAAAGTAACTTTAATCCAGTTGATAGAGTTAATTGAATTACTTTCTATCTTAATCTCGGTAATTTTGTAAATTATATATATATTTATTTTATGACCCTTGTGAGAGTCATTTATTTAGGTTTTAGTATTTAAAATTTAGAATTTTGGTTATGATATTAAAGTTTTTTTTTTTTAAAAAAAATACGCTGATATACACACATATAAAAAAAAAAGTCTTGTTATTCCATACCTCCTACGTTGTATCTCTCATATTTAATACTATAATTTAACATTTAAATTTTAGAGACAAAATTTTAAATAACTTAACCGCGAGTAAAAAAATTGACCCAGGCTGCGTTTAGCGTTTATACATATTAAATTTACCTTTATTATTTTAATACTTCTGATGACAACCGAATCAGAAACATACAGGTCAAATCAGGAAGATTCTATATCGGCGGGCACGTGTCGGGCACGAATGTTATGGCACCCATTTTCTCCCCCCTAATCGGATCGGATAATTTTCGGGACCTTTTTTATGGCGTTTCCGTGAATAAATCTAAATAATTGGATCAGAGAATTGGCGTGGAGAGATCACCTATCTCTGTTCCGGCAACAACAAAAAAATTCTGATTGTCCTTTGGTCTGATTCATAGGGTCCACTTAAATCAACCAGTGGCATTAGAGATTAACCTGATTGGTGATTTGTATGGGACACAATGTATATGTTCGGCTTTGAGGTAAACCTACCAGTTCGTCGCGTCGATTATAACAGGACAAGCCGTAGAGAGAAGACAAGCGAAGCGAAGAGAAGAGAAGCGAAAAGCAGGTGGGGGATGATGGATTCCGACTACGGCTTACCCAGAGAACTCTCGGATCTGCAAATGCAGCGTGCGCTGTACCAGCCGGAGCTTCCGCCATGCCTTCAGGTCTTGCTTCCGCATCTTAGAACTATGTTTTTTTGTCTTTCTTTCGCCGCCATTTTTGCTCACCTAACTTGTTTATCTGCGATCCTTGCTTGTGTTTCTGTTCGACTAGGGATCAGTACGTTTTCTCTTTGTTGTGTGGAGTTATGCGGGGAAATGCTGGATCTCTGTCGGTGCTGTTTATTCCTAACGGATCTTGTGGGTTTTGGTTCTTTACGAGTTTGATAGTGTTGGACGAAACTTTCCTTTTAGATCTCTCCTTTCTTCGCATGCTTTACGTACTCGATACTGTTTCTTGCTTGAAACGAGTGAACATTAATCCAAGGTTTCACTTATTGGGTTGTTGTCGTTGGGCACGGAGAGTCTTCGTTCGTGTTTTATTTGCCGGTCTTTATTTAGGATTTAGTTTCTTTTACTGATAGGTTTTTCAAGACTATTAGGGAGATAAAGAAAGTATTCTTAAGAGTGTCGTTGTTCTGAGTGGGAGAAAATGTTTCTGATCTATTTAAATCTATTATTGGTTATTCTCTTAGCAGTTATATATGTTAATACTTGCTCAATCATGTGACAAATGTTTGATTTTGAGAATTCATTTGTCAGATTTTAGTCAAAATTAGTTGAATGAAATTGTTGGTCGCCTTGGCCTCCATGTTATGGATAGTTTTACGGAATTGAAATGATTATGTTTTTTTTCCTCTCTTGAATTCTTAAATTTTGAACCTATCAACTAGGGAGTTCTCGCATTTGAACCTTGGACGATATATGTGGAATTGTTAGGCTGCCATTTTGCACGGATGCTTTATTGAAACATTGTAAATATTTGTAGCAAATACTCATAGTTAGTTGTTGTCTATGCTACTTTTCTTCAAAATATCGTTACAGATTTAAAAAATATGACAAATGAATATTTTGCAGATTTTGACATGTAGTGCAATCAACATCCAGTTGTGTCAGTTCATTACAATGGGTTGTCGGATCATATGCAATGAGAATCATACGTTTTTTTTTATCTCATGCCATCAAATGTTCAAAAATCTCATTACCCACATTGATGTTTTAGATGTAGCCCTTTTAGATTGAGTCCTGTATATGCATGTAATTATCCCTATACGATATATGAAGAGAAACTATTATCTTTTAGCCAAACTTAACATAGTCTATTGGATTCAACTCATCCAGCATTCTTTATTTTGTTCAGCTGTCACAAATATAGCTCTTTTGATTGCCTGCAAATTCTGATTGTTACTATTCACATTTCATTGTAGTATGTGAGATCTCTCTTGCATCCTCTCTGCAGGGCACTACAGTTAGAATTGAGTTTGGAGATACAACAACTGCTGCTAATCCCACTGATGCACATGTCATTAGCCAAGTATTTCCACACACATATGGGCAACCATTGGCACATTTTTTAAGGCCTACCGCCAACGTTCCAGATGCACATATCATAGTGGAGCAACCAAGTATTAGGTGCATTTCTATATATGCTCATCTTTTAAACATTGACATTCACTTAAAAAGTTAAAAGTACATGAAATTATTTTATTTCAGGCATATGGGATTATGAACCTGTCAACTTCACTACATATCCAACTACACCAAATTATGCACTACATGCAGGAAAATGTATCTTTGTAAAGAATTAGCAACTCAAAGAGGATAGGCCTGTATGTTCTAAGAAAATTATAAAATTTATTCTAGCCTAATCTTTTCTTAGAGGCAAGCTAATGGGATTCAAAGGATCATGGAGATTGATGTGTGAACTGATGATTCAATCAGTTTAGAATGGTTAGAAGGGCACGGCCGGAAGGAATTAGTAGGATGAAGGAAATTGGTAAATTCGGACCCAAGAATACAGAATATAGGTCAAGTAGGGAGATATTCTTACTGGGCAGCAATATATGTGCCTTTTCTGAAGCCTTGTGGGCTGTGTGTTTGAACAAGGATTAGTGACTCGGTCTGCCTAACCAGTTGAATCAGTCATTGGGAATCTGTCTGCCAGTTTGTTGAGTCATATGTAGTCTGGTTTTAAAAGTATTGATAGGAGAACTTATATCGAAGTATCAGATGTGATAGGGTACTTTTACTATCAACTCTCTGACAGCTTTGTGGTCAATCTGCAATTTATTGGAAAAAATGGAATTGTATGCATGCCAATTTACTGGCAGCTTTGAGGCATAAGTTTGAATTGCTAATAGCCATTTTAAAGTTGATAAATTTATTTAATTAGTTGGTTCTTCTTCATCTCTTGGGATGGACGTGTCTTGGCTTTATAACTCTTTTATACAAAGCAATTTTTTATATTGTCCTTTTCTGTTGATACCTTTGCACACTTTCCAAGTTGTCTTAATTTTTTTAATGTTTCAACCATTTTACTTTTTTTTTGTGTGTGTTGTAGGGTTGGTATAGTATTTTGTGGGAGGCAATCCCCTGGAGGTCACAACGTCATTTGGGGTCTTTATAATGCTATCAAAACTCATAACCCTAATAGTTCATTGCTTGGGTTTGTTGGTAAGTCTATCTACTCTTGATTGGATTTTCTTAAAACTATAAATTAGCTTTTCTTTAACAATATCAGGCTCAGATTATTATACACCTCAACACTTGTGGTTTAGTAGGATTTGCCGCTTAACTCTACATATAATACTTGTTGGTCAAGTATAAATGATTACTTGTCTGGTATTTTACTCTTAACTATAAATTATTTACTTGTTGTAGGGTTGGTATATAGCATTATTTACTTGGTATTTTACTTTTTTTTTTTGTCAATTTAGTACTTATTATCCAATCATGTTTCCTATGCTTTTTTCTTTGGACTTTCTACAAGTACTGCAAAGCCTTCATTTTATAAGTCCTGATCCAATGGTGCATCGCGTTAAATTGTTTATTAATAATAATAATTTAATTTCTTGAATACTATCATAAAAGCATGCTGCTACAATATTCTCTCTCCCTTTCCTTTAGTATGTTTTCCTCTTCCCTACTTATACATTACACTAAGAAAAATAATATTGCCATAGTTGAAGACTCAAAAGGCACTGTTATCTGTCCATGCAATACACTTGTTTCTGAGGTTATTTTCTGTATCCATGAATGTATTAAGTCCATGCTATTTTATTTCTTTGAAGTTATTCTGTAAATAACCTTATTGAGTATGAATATTTTTTCAGATGTTTGTTGGACCTAACCTACATCTACAAGTGAATGCTTTTCCTCACAGAAATTATTTTTCTCAATTTCTAATTTGTATGTTTAAATTATATTTGTTTTGCTTTACTAACTTGTGTTTACTAGGTAGCTACTTGGATGATTTAAATGGTTTTATGATTGTCATGAATTGTTTTGTATCCTGTAACCTTCTTTGATTCTCACTTCCTTGTATGTTGCAGGAGGTACCGAAGGATTATTTGCAAAGAAAACTTTGGAAATAACTGATGATGGCCTATCAACTTATAAAAATCAAGGTTTTTGAAGGATATCTATGAATTGACAATTTTTCGTCTCCTACATTGGCACATCTCCTCTAACTATAATGTCCCTCCCTGGCTTTAGGTGGCTATGATTTACTTGGCCGGACAAAAGATCAAATAAGATCAACTGAGCAAGTCAATGCTACAATTTTAGCCTGCAAGGAATTGAAGCTAGATGGTCTCATCATTATTGGAGGTGTTGTCTAATTATGCAAAAGTACATATGTTCAGATAACCAGGATCAGCTGTTGATTGCCTTCTTTTTGTTATCATTCTCTAGGAGTTACTTCCAACACAGATGCTGCTCAGCTTGCGGAGACATTTGCCGAGTTAAAATGTCCAACAAAGGTTCTGATTTTGGCTTTGTTGACTTGACAAATAACTAACATTTTTTAGTATCTGTTTGGTGATCTAAAGACTTTAACACTTTTGATGAAGATACTACTGTGGATTTGGTGAACCTTTGTGAGGAAAAGTTTGTCTTGTTAGACTACCTATGATTAAAATACATAGAAATTTTGTTGACAGGTGGTTGGGGTTCCTGTAACCTTAAATGGAGATCTAAAGAACCAATTTGTTGAAACAAATGTTGGGTTTGACACAATATGCAAGGTAATTTTTTTTGTGTGTGATTAATTGTTATGTAATATTTTGTTATTTATGTTATTAGTTTCACTATACTATGCTACTATTCTAAAATGAATTGCAACTGGAACTCACATAGCATCCTTTTTATTTTTCAAACTATATTCTCCAATTGACATTGAGCTCTCCCTTCACACTTTCCCTTCGTTGTGGTTGATATTGGTCAATGAACTTTTTTAACAAAACTTACTTTCGTCATCCTATTTACAGGTTAACTCACAACTGATTAGCAATGTATGCACAGATGCTCTCTCAGCTGAAAAGGTACTGGCTTGCTTCCTGTTGCTTAAAATTTAAGCTTTGTGATGACCTAGGTTGGTCGTTCTTGATTGTTTTTTAACATAGCACTAAAAAAATGCCAAAAAAAAGAATCCAATCTAGTGTTCACTTTAGGTTCTTGATTCTTTTCAATCATAAAAACTGTATACATGCTGTTATGCCCTGTTTGTAAACCCATCATTTTGTCATTTTTACTGTGCTTTTCCCCTGTGATGTCCATTCCCATAAGGCGATGTGTCACTTAATTTCTGAGGAAAATTGCATTAGTGCATTAGTAACAGTGAAGGAATTAGCTTTCTATCCCTTTGGTTCCATCACTTGTTCGCTCTTATATGAATTCATCTCTTGCAATCTTGCATTCATCACTGCTCTTCCCATCGAATGTACAAATCTGTTTTCTTCAGTAGCCCTCCACAACTGGTGGTTGACACATTTGAGAATTGTTGATCCACTGTATTGATAGTGGAATTAGAACTATGGTTTGCCTAGTCCACTGAATGCTCTGGGTGTGAGCCTGGATCATTCATTAATGGGGAGAGCTTCAAAATGAGAGTTGATGCTCCTTCATGCTCCACTGTGTAGGAAATGGCATGTAGAGGATTGTTGTTGATAAGGAGATGAAACTCTTGCACATGATGAGAAGGAAGACAACAACAACGTTATGGAAAAGCGCACTCAATTATAAGTGATCAGTCTGTGCTATTGGAGGATTGATTCATGATTTTATTAAGCAACTCAATCTCCAACAACAGCAAGACAGGTATGATTCTAGGATCCAAGAACACAAAACGTTTTTTTACCTCTAGGTTAGTGTTGATGATCACAAGCACTTTCAAGAGGCTAATATTTATGAAGGCAAACGTTGGGATTGTAATTTTGGAAACAGAGGGCATCAGATGAGGGAAAGGTAATGGTGGCCATGCCAAGGAGGTGTTTAATAGACACTTATTGTTATTTCAGTGATTTCCTCAATGATATTGAGGTTGGAAGTCAAGTTGACTGAGGTCATGGCTACAGCTGGCAAGGGAGACGAAGTGGATGATCATGCAACAAAGATTCAAGTTGCAGATCTGATCATGGTGAGGAGGAAGGACTTAACTGGTAGGCCAATATGCTGGGTGATACAGAGATCATGACTGAGGATGTTGTGACGAGGAACATTGCTTAACTTCCCTATCAAATCAGCTCCGAGGAGGTCTTGTACATGACTTTCCATGCCATTGTATCTTCCCCTGTTGATGAGTCCTTGATCCCAACTTGCCTGCCTTCAACTTCTTCCTCAAATTCCTCTGCCTTGATTGCTGAAGAGAAGTGCCAAATACCCTCAAATCCTCCTACCATGGTTGTATTGGTAGCAGAATGATATTGGTTATTCTCAAAAAGCATGTAACCCACTTTTACCTCAAAACAAATCCCCAGCTAAGTAGGGCCCACAAATTTATTAACAACCTATCTACTTGCAGAGAAGGGATTCTATGAGGAAAAATCTACTTCCTCTCATCTGTCCAGTTGTGTAAAAGCCATTGTGGAAGAGACTTCAAGCTCCTTTGGACCCATACATTTATGTTTGAACTGTGCTAAAGTGGATGGTGTCTGCAGAAAGGGCTTGGAAGAAGCCATCTTTGCACTGGGCAAGGATGAATTAATGGTTTAGGGAGCAGGCTGCAAGGGTAAGGGCGGTGGAGGTCGGACGGGGCGGGGGCAGATGAAAATGATAAATAGGAGGGTACATGGTTCATCCTCTATGTTGCATTGATTTGAATTGACATTAAACTGGTAACATTCCAAGCTAATAGAGTAATCAGTTGCTTAACTGAATTTTATCCCTTGTTCTTTTGAGCATGATGCTTTTCAATTTTTACGCTATTTGAAAGCTTGTTATTACTTGTTTAGCTTTCTTTTGTTTCTTCAATGTATTTAAGACCTGAATTACTTTTCAGTATTATTACTTTATTCGCCTGATGGGCCGCAAGGCTTCCCATGTGGCTTTAGAATGTACTCTCCAGTCACATCCCAATCTGGTCAGTTCTTATGTTTAATGACATTTATCCGTCCTTGTCAAAAAAATTTCTCACATTTTGATGTGGATTTATTGTTTATTGATTCCAGGTCATCCTAGGGGAGGAGGTCACATCATCTAAATCTACAATTTTTGATATTACAAAACAAATATGTGATTCAGTCCAAGCCAGGGCAGAGAAGGGTAACATGAGGACTATCTCTGGATCTACTGATCTATGTATCCTTTACTGATTTACCAATCACTTCTGATACAGACAAATATCATGGCGTTGTCCTTATTCCGGAGGGGCTTGTGGAGAGTATACCAGAGTTATATGCGTTGCTTCAGGTAAAATAAACCCACTTTATTATACTTCCATTGCTGATCAGATTGAAGCTCAGAAACTTATTTCTGTTTTATTTTATGGTCAAATTGATTAGGAAATTCATGTTCTTCATCGCCAAGGAGTGTCTGTTGATGATATTTCATCTCAACTTTCACCTTGGGCATCTGCTCTATTTGAATTCTTGCCGCCATTCATCAGGAAACAGGTCTTCTCTTGAATTGCTTCTTGTGAACAGGAATATTTTTAGATGTTTATATTTATTCCTACATTATGGTAAACATTTCCTCAAATGTTATTAGTTATTTAACTGCATCTTGCATACTGCAGTTACTTTTGCATCCAGAATCTGATGACTCTGCACAGCTTTCCCAAGTAAACATCTAACATTTTGACAGATTGAAAATATATGAAATGAGTCTTTTTCATCTCTTACACTTGAGGCTTTTTCTTTCTAGATTGAGACAGAGAAACTTCTTGCACAGTTAGTTGAGACAGAAATGAACAAACGTTTGGTAAGTTCATCTTAAATCCAAGACATCCAGTTCTTAGAGGATTTTTGGTGGGCTGAGTAACGTTGTTCTTTCTATCAAGTGGTTATATTCCTGTATTTTATTTTTTATGCTGCATCTTTCATCCTCTGTGCAAACAGTTTAACTTTTTTTTTATTTATTTTTTTAACAGAAAGAAGGTACCTACAAGGGGAAAAAGTTCAATGCTATCTGCCACTTTTTTGGATATCAAGCTCGAGGATCCTTACCATCAAAATTTGATTGCGACTATGCCTTTGTAAGTCATACATGTTGCTGCTCTGGTATTTTTAAGTTTCTCATCTGAGCTGAGACATCTGTCAAATTAATGCTCTTTTTAGGTTCTTGGCCATGTGTGCTATCACATATTAGCAGCTGGTTTGAATGGGTACATGGCTACCATTACAAATCTTAAAAATCCTGTGAACAAGTGGAAATGTGGTGCTGCTCCAATTACTGTAAGATCTGCTACTCAATCAACTTGTTACTGAAAGCAAATCCATAACCAAACATGATCTTTGCCTATTTTCAATATTTCGACTCAAATTGTAGTTTGTACTTTGAAAAACTTTTAATTCTAAGTAAGTTGAAATTGCCCTTTAAATAATATAGACAAACTCATTGCACGGAGTGCTTTGTTTGTTGCTAGGCAATGATGTCTGTGAAGAAACATTGGTCATGTCATCCCGGAGTCACCTCAATTGGAAAACCTGTCATCCATCCTGCCACAGTTGATTTGAAAGGAAAAGCATACGAGTACGTATATCCAATCTTGCAGATCCTTTATAGGAACTTTCTATTTTATCATTTGCTCAATAGGCATTTCTCTTCTGTTGAATGAAAATGCATCTGGCCGGTGTTAACCAGATATTCCAACAAATCTTCACTTTGTTATAGTATAAGCTAAATAATTTGTAGAATCTTCATTTTTAGAAAAATAATACTAAGTTGTTTATTTTGAATATTTGAGTTGAGGATCTCAGTGATAATTTCTTCCTCCATTTGCGAACTATACATTTACATGTTGTCTTCAATCAACCTTACCTGAATTTGTATTCCAGGTCACTAAGAAACAACTTTTCAAGGTTTCTGATGGACGATATTTATAGAAACCCAGGACCTCTCCAATTTGATGGACCTGGTGCCGATGCTAAACCCATCACATTGTGTGTTGAAGATAAAGATTACATGGGCAGGATCAAAAAGTTTCAGGAATACCTTGATGAGGTTATTTTTTTCATGTCATTTAATGAACATTTTAATTTTGTTACTTTTGCATTATGGTTATTCTATTTTATCCATCCTTCGCACTGGTATCATGAACTACTTTCCAGTAAATTATTACTGAAACTTTTCTGTTCTATTTCACTGGATTCTACCTGGTTACCTTTCGCGTAGGACTATTCTTCTGTGCAACCCATGATTCTGAGAATAAACTTTGAAATTTCCTGCTTATTTTTTATTCTATTTTTGATCATTTATAGGTAAGAAGCATTGTGAAGCCCGGCTGCTCACAGGAGGTCCTCAAAGCAGCTTTAAGCGCCATGGCTTATGTGACTGAAGCCTTGACTTTAATGTCTTCCTCTCCAAATGTGCAGAAACAACATTCAGAGCTCTTATTTTCACCATGAACTCTTCTCGAGCCTTTTCTCTTTTATCCTCCAATCAATTTTACGAACTGATGATATTTATCGCCTTGTTTTTGCTTTCGCTGTTCCTTTCTTTTGTCTCATCTTACATGACCTCATCTTATGCCGGGATCGCAAATAAGAAACAACCCAATTTCTTTGAACGGTGAAAATGTAGGTTTGTTGAGATACTGAGAAAGTGGTAACATAGGAGTTACATTTAAGATCCTCGTGTAATGTTCTTGTGTGATTTTGTGCTGCACAAACATGAAGGATAAGTTCAATCTATCTTTCTAGAAATACTCAATCAGTTATTGGTGATTTTGTTAAAATTTTTGCATAGTTTGATTCATAGCTAGGGCTGTAAATGAACCAAGCGTTCGTGAACAAGCTTGGTGTTCGGCTTGGTAAGAGCTTGTTTATGTTCGTTCA
>JBBMJZ010016111.1:0-26878 GCA_037833815.1 Zingiber zerumbet | reverse complement strand
GAGGAGTGAAACGATAGACGATTGAGTTGAGAGGATGTAACTTACTTAAATACGAAATTCAAGCTAAACTCTATCTACACCTAAAGTTATCTACTTCCTTCCTTTCCTTCCCTCGGGTGCCCTTTCTTTGAATGGTAATTCAGCTCTCTAAAGTCAACTCTTCTTCTACGACCCCTCAATCCGTCTGTCTTTGAAGCTGTCATTTCGATCGAGTCTTTTGAACTCCTTCCCTTTCTTTGAATGGTAATTCAGCTCTGCTGTGCTTATCTACATCAATCCCAGTTGCCTTTGGTATAAACTAGAAGTCTTAGTTCGGCACAACACTTATAATAAGACTAGAGCATAGCACTGACATTCCTGAGTCCATCTCCTTCACGAGTCGTGCCGGACCTACTTTCTTCTAAGATGGAGTACCCGCAAACTGAGTTGCTCGAGACGAATGATAAGGGCGGGCACAAAGAAGTATGAAGCTTCGCCCAGCAGAGCTCACATGATCAAATAATCCAAGAGCTGCGGTCGGATCTCCATTGGGCTGGGCAAAAGCTCTGTGTTCGCACTCCACAAGCCCCTTGTTTTGAGTTGACCCGGCAGACTCTACTCTAGGTTGGGTTCAGGGCTTCCCCCCGCTTTTTCAATTGAGGCTGAGCCAGTCTGGGCATTTCAGAGAGCTGGCAAGAAGGGATGAAATGGGGAGCGCATCATCTGCTGCCGACAAATCCTAAGATCCTAAAGCGAGCCTGTGTTGGAGCGAGAAGGGACCGCGGACTCGCGCTTACACGATAGTAGCACCGGCTCCTTGTGCGATGTAAAGGATTTCCGGGTCAAGGTAGGCAGTACGGTTCGATCCGGGATCCATCTTTGTAGTACACCTCCGCCTCTTCAAGCACCTATTCAAACTCTACCTATGAGGGCACCTCAGAGAACTATACCTGGTATGATTCGGGGACTAGTCTTAGGGTCCGGGCCCGCGTTTACATCTGATCTTTTGCAAGAGTCGGCCTCACTCCTTTCTTCCGAGTTTTCCTTCCTTGTCTAGGTAGCCATGCCATGGTCTTAGTCGTTGTTCTATGAACTCCTTCTTCGCTCTTCCTCTCACTTGAAGGGGTGGGTCTCAAGCCCTCAAAGAGAAGAGACCTCTCGTTGTTCGGCCAAGGGTGGCTTCTATCAACAAATGGACGTCCCGCTCGAGCCACAAACACGCTCTAAATGAACACATCTCGGGAGGTTTCCTAAAGGGCGAAACTGGGCGGCAATGCTAAGAGTACAGAAAGGGGCAGGCTTCTTGCTGCTATGCTTCTCCCGGGGTCATGCCATGCTTAGCTTACCAACCTAACCTACTACTTATCTACTTAACTGAGGTAAGGGAGCTTAAACAACCTCTACTGGCTGACTGACAAAGCTACCTATCCCTGGTAGAGGCATGGCTGGCTAGGAAGACACCTATTAGGAGCCTGGCTAGAGAGGTCCCGAGCACAGGCTAGTCCCTCTGCTGACAGGCGTAGGAAGAAAGGTTCTTGCTCGAGTCCCTAACCGCATTCCACTCTTCAAGCACTAGTCCCTGACTGCATTCCACTCTTCAAGCATGGGTGCTCAGGCTAATAGGACCCGGGTGTGGGTACGGTTCACGAATGAATCAATCGGTAGAAGCGACTTCTCTCTAACTGGGCTCACGAAGGCAGGGCACCTCTCTCTCCTTTGCACTAAACTGGCCAAGAGCTCGGATGGGGATGAGACCGGCTGAGGAGCGAGTGAAAGAGACACAAGTGCAGTCCTGACTCCCTGGACCTTAGACAGACCACCGAGACGTATAACGCAGCAAAGGATAGGGCTATTGATTGGCGGAGATGCAAGTTCAAGCTGTGCTTCGAGTGAGAGACTTCCAGAGGGTGGGGCACTCTTCAATAGCAAGCATCTCGTGCGGGACCACGAAGACGGGGCACTCTTCAATATAGCATCTCGTGCGTGGAATCCAGTTAAGGCAGTCAGTGGGAAGCGAGGGGGAGACCAGACTCGGCTACGGAGGCTCAGATTGGCCAGTCCTGGGGATTGATAGTCAAAGGTGCGTAGCGGCTTCGAAGGAGGATCAGAGCAGGAGAGGCACGGAAAGGTCTCCGAGTCCACGGCTGAGTTCTTGCTGCAGAAATAGATCTCGAGAATCTATCTTTATAGGCTAGGCTCTACTCTGTGGAGAAGGTAGCGGGAATCCGATGCTTGAAATCAGTCGGAAGCAGATGTTCACTATACTTATAGGGTCGGTCTAGACTAGGAAATCCCCCCGAGGGGGAAAGGGGGGATTCGAATAATAAAGCCAAGCCAACTTAAAACTCTTCGTATTAAGCTAACTAAGGCAGATCTTAATGAAAAGAAGCTCAAGCAGCAAGCAGTAATGGTCCAAGGCATCTGGATCAGAAGTAAGCCCAAGTAGAAAACCTCTGAGAGCCAGACCCTATAACATAACCAAGTAAGAGCATGTGCCTCATGCAGAAGAAAGGTGCCCAATTGGACCCGCAAGTGTTCCGATTCTCCCGGATTGAATTACTCACTACTTAAAGATTAAAGAGGTGAGCACCTAGGAGGCAGATAAAGCACGTGAGGAATGGTGCAACTCATAGATAGGATAGGGTTTTAGTTCCCCATACTGCTCTACTCTACTCTACAGTTTGTCCTAATTATTTATTAATATGTGAAAGAGGGTAAAAAGAAAAGATAAAAGAGAAAAGAACCCCGCTCAGACAAAGGGTACACATCCTTTATTCTTTTTTCAGTTGAGCACATTGCATCCTTGGACAATCCATTATTTAACTTTGCTTCCAGATCTGGTCAACTCCTTGTTAGGAGCTAGCCAACTCACTTAAACTATCCTTGCCTTTGGAATGCTACTCCTTAGAAAGTATAAGAGGTTGCACAACTCCCTGGGCACAATAAACATATTATGAACCGAGCTACGGATTAGAACAAGTATGGAAAAGCTGGGCACTAGTAAGACTAGAATTAGAAAATGGAATTACATAGAACAGCACAGAGTCAATTGGGACCAAAGAGTTCATGGTACACATTCACAACCTCTCCACTTGGCTTGGGAAGTTTAATACTCAGTTAATGGTTCCTAAAGAGAGTACCTATTGCAAATCTAATAAAATAGGTTTTTCGAAAGCACAGCCATCAATGTGAGAGAGGATCAGGGAAGTGGAAAAGTATGCATACAGTAGACATGGGGCAGAGAAGCACAAGAAGTGGAAGTGAGTCTTAACCAAAGAAACCTCTCATCATAGGCACCCAAACTCATCAATATCCAGCTCACTCTATTAAGCATCACAAGTAATAATCCACTCTTAAAGACTTTAATGCAAAACTATAGGTCCCCTTATTATAATATAAGAGATATGAACAGAGCCCTTAAACTAGCTTACTGAAGTAAGGTGTTCTCACTCAGGCAAAGAGATCCGGCACAGCTTAATTTTATAATATTTTATATAGCACATCTCAGTGAGTTAGATTTGAAAAGGTTAGTGGGAGTATCGTAGTTCGCTTTCAACAGCTGGTACCATCGATAATCCAAGCTCACCGCACATTGAATACATTTGTCCAATCCCATCAACTGGCCTCCTCTCCACTCATTGGTCAAGCTCACTCAAATGCCCATAAGAAGCAGAAGTGGCAAAAGAGCTATCAGTACTAAAGAAGATATTGAAGCTATCACACATTATTATCAAGCTATCCAAGACTCTCTCTAAAAGGTGTCTCCACAGGTAGTAGTTTTAAGAGGTAGCTAAGTGAGGGGTGGCCCAATTCCTCTCGAGAGTCCAGAAGAAGGAAAGTGTTCGCTAGCTCAGTCCAAGAATAACTCACTTTACGAATCACTGTACTATTAATAGGGGGCCAGACAATCCTACTAATAAATTGATTAATGACTACCTAGCCTAAATCTCTACCTTATTACACTTTACTTAATTTCCCCAATTGCAGTTGGAATTGCATGCTTGGCTTTCTTTCAATATGTATTCGTTCACTCTGGGTCTACCTTCCTTCTTCTTTTTAATGTAAGTATAGCTCGATGGGTAAGACTGAAGTGTGTGGAATGGAGAGCCTTTTTATGCTTGAGGATATGATGGTTTGACCAGGTTGGGTGGATTCACCAACACAATAAGATGAGCTGGAAAGAGAACTCACACTCGAGGCAATCAGTCTACTTTTTTATAATGTTCAAAGAATGAAAGAGCCCAACGAATCGAATCCTTCATAAAAGCCCCTGGATAGTTAGTCAAATGGCACACAATATGCCGAGGGAAGTTAAACTTTGAGCTCATCCCACTTGCTTTTATACTGGGGAATGGACAAAAGAGGTTGGGAATTGTAAACTTTCATTGTGTTGCTGCACCTACCGAAAGAGAATAGTGAAAGAGACAAGACAAGTAAATGATGAAAAGAACTTAGCTTAGCATAAATGCCATATAGTTATACTGCATCCATCTCCGGTTCATCTAACTCGGGTAATATATCAGAGAATTGGGAGTTGCCTTATTCCTTTCCTTATATCACTTATATCATTAGAATTAGCATAGGGAAATGTGACTTAAAAGTTATTACAGAGGTCTCAGCATGTAGAAGCACAGAATCTGATCAATAAATAAAGTATGCTAAAAACTTATATGGCAAAAAGCACCGGCTAGAGACCAGAACATATGGATTGATTATTAGCAACCCAGGGAGTCTTTCTTCTATCCTTGCTGATATATGATAATATGGTTGAACAATAGATCTGAAAGCAACTACTTATCGATGTAAGAAGAGTATAGGTTAGGAAAAGGAGTCACTCTTATGCACATCTGGCACTGGAGACTGGCATCAGACATAGGAACACGATTCATTGAATTGGCACTCGGATCAGCTAGGGATGATTTCTCCACATCGCTTTGCTTTCTATATTTCTTTTAGTAAGAGTGTATATTTCTTTTAGTAAGAGTGAGAGTGGTACTTATTAATTTAATCTGAAGCCATTCCCTGGTTTGCTTCTCTTTTTTCCATCCACTCAAGAGGATCTGCTACATGGGCTCCGGAGCCTTCAGTCTCATCTGTCAGACTTGGTTAGAAGTTGTCCTTATCTCTATGATTTATAGGACATCTGGTTCTTCCTTCTGCCCCTACTTTGTATGAGCCACACATCTAGAGCAAGGAGTCCCCAGCGTTTGAGATCTTGCTTGGCACAATTCCATCTTTACTTTATATATTCTTTCTTTATATCCCAACATACTATATAATATATACCAACTCATACTTCTGCAAATATATTCCTTTCCTGGTTTACTTATCGGAAGTATGCAAGAGGGCAACTCGGGGGTTAGTCATGAGGGAGTGGACCAATCTCTATTGAAGCATTGTGCGGAGGACAAAGTAAGATGTGTTGCCAGTGTCCCCAGTTTGCATTGCTGGGCCTTATTGGGAAAGATTAAAAGAGATTCCAAGGGCTCTATCTTGTTCGAACCTGGCAATCTTGTTCAAACCCTAGAACCTTATCTTCAATGCCTAAACTTGCACCTATCTAGAACCTTATCTTCAATGCCTAAACTTGCACCTATCTAGTCTGGGAAAGGCAGTTGATCTTACTGAATTGACCTACTATAAAGAGGTGGAGAAACCAATCTATAAAGAGGCGGAGAAACCAATGTGCTAGACCAGCTCCTAGTCCCATCGATAACTCTAAGGGTGCACCAATAATGAATTCCCCTACAAAGATCTCGCAAGACTCGTGCCTTCCCCTAATAGAGTAGCCGCCCTTTCTACTCACTATATATTTATGCTATCTTATCATGGCCAGATAATCTCTTCATTTCACCCTCTCCCTCTCTGCATTTCACCCTCTCTCTCTTTTATTATGAAGGAATAGAGTATATGAAGGAATAGAGTAAAGGATAAATAAAGGATATAAAGGATAAAGGAGTACTTGTAAAGGATAAAGGAGTACTCGACAGACAGGTACTTCCTTCTTTGCCTTCCCTAATTACACTTTTTCCTATCTGAAAGTGAGAGACTCTCTCTCTATCATTAATATTCCCTTGTGTTGGCTTTATCTATCCTTCTTCTTTATCATATAGCAGATCTTGTGCATAGTGTATGATATGTACTAGTATGCATAGTATCGTGGACAGGGATCATCAGAAAGAGTGAATAGGCACAGTGACCCTAGTGCTTTCATCGCTCTCTGAAAAGGCCTTTTATCCAAGAAAGAGTGAATTTGCACATGATGAGATGAGTGAATAGGAAGAGTTCCCGCGTACTCAATTTCCTTCAGCTTCAGGAAGTATGGCTGACTGCTTCTGAGTCAATCCTTAACCTTTGGGTTATCCTTGTCATAACAGAAGTTGCTTCGTAGGACAGGACCTCTGTTTGCTAATCCATCATTGTATATGAGACTGAATTGCTTCTTTTCTTTCTGATGTGCTGTACTAGTTACTGTCTGCTCATCTGGTTCCATCCTTTTCTATTAGACCTTCGCTTTTTCTCCTTTTCTGTGTTCAACTGGTCAGCTCAACTCACTTGGGAGGCATGCCCTAGCAAATCATAGAGGGAAAATAAAGTTTAGGCGAAAGGGTTTTATTACTTTTTTCCTACTTTCAAATTAAATAGTTGATTAATGAATCATAGAGGGGTTGAGTTAAAGGGTTTATTTTATTCCTTTGGGGAAACTATTAAATGAATATGAGAGGTAAAACCGGGGTATTATTTTATTCTTTCATCAGTTCGGGGCAAATATCTTTCATAACTTGACTTTGGAGAAAGTTTAATCAGTGAGGGAAAAGTGTCTTTAGGGGTTTTGGGGTTTCCAACTATAAAGAGAAAAAGAGAGGATATAAACGCAAAAGTGAAGAGAATAAATTCTTTAGTGAGAGGAACGTCAAGTGAAAGAGATAATATACCGAAAGTACGAGGAACGTCAAGTGAAAGAGAAAGAGATATAATAATTTCAATTTAGAATGCGAGAGGCGAGTGCGATTCAAAGAATTTAGATTAAAACGACTAGTACCCTACACTCCACTTAGGAGTGAAAGTAGTTCCATTCGTTAACTTTCTTTCTTCTCCTTGTTCCTGATCGTAGGCTGCCGTTGACCGGCTAGGCGAGGAACGGATCCTATGCGAAGCACTTATTGGGCGGAGCTTTCTAGATAACTCGGAATTAAAGAATAAATTAAGTTAACTAAGGATGAGTATTCCACAGTCGACCCCTTCTACCTTGCAACTTACAAGTTTACCTTCTAAGGTAAAAGAAAGTTTAGGCAATAAAGACGGGTTTGATCACTTTCACTTATATATAACTTTCAACTGCTACTTTCAAAAAGGATAGACAACACCAATACTTACTTTCCACTTTCAAAGTATTTTATAGATAGACTTTACTTACTTTGTACTTTCAAAGGAACCCTTACTTACTTGGAACTTTACTTTACTTAACTACTTAAACTTAACTACTTATAACTACTTTACTTAACTTAACTTACTTTGTACTTTATTCTTTACTTTACTTACTTATACTTACTTACTTTGTACTTTATACTTACTTTGTACTTTATTCTTATTTTATTTATTGAAAAGGATTTTAGTTCAACTTTCTTTGGCGAGTGCCTACAACTATTATGCCTACAACTATTACTTTATTGAATTTGCATTTGCTATAGTGCCTACCATTGACTTTGCACTTTCAAAGTGAAGGGAAAGAACTAAAAGTTGCTTATTTTATCTTTTGTATTTTCTTTGGCTTTCAACTAATAATATTTCTTTGAAACATCTACTATTACTATCTACTATGAAAGAAAAGAATTGTTTGTTATTCTTTCTCTCCCCTCTCTTTTTCCAGTTTCTCCAAAGTGATAAAACCCTTGTTGCCTAAACTTAGTTTTCCCTAGGCAAAGAGTCCTTAGTAAAGATTTATATTTCTTAAACCCGTCTTTTTTCCCTAAACCCCTCTGGAGATGTCTTTCAACTTTATCATTAGAAACCCCGTAAGCACGGAAATCTAATACTTCTAATCATAAAAATGCACCACCCCCCATCTTATAGACAGAAATTCCCTTATGGTCTAATTCTGAACGGTAGTAAGCATGATTGATTACAATTCTTTATATTCTATTCACTATAAAGGTTCCCGGGGAATGAATTATAGGAATCTTTCCAATAAGTCCTAAGGAACATTCTATCTCTTTGAATCGTATCATCCATGGCGAAAGGTATTAATTAATTATAATATAATGGCAGCATTTAGTAAGGTCTCTAATAATATAATGGCAGCATTTAGTAAGGTCTCTACTAATTCGATTATAAGAGAAGAAGAGGGTCGACATCAACAAAGCCATTGCCCGACGTGGACGTACGCTTATTAACTATATGATATGAAAGGTAAGAATACCCCCATAGCACTAAAAGTGGAGGGACTCTTCCTCAGAATGACGATGTGTGAGTTGCGGGGATAAAATATGGATAAAGAAAGTTGGCCAAGGTCATAAGGTAAGTGAGAATAAAAGGAGATTTCAATCTCTACTCTCCCAAAGCAAAGGTTAAGCTCAATTACTGCTTGGCACCCTTCTCTATCTCTAACTGAGTTAGGAACTCGTGTACTATCGGTCGATCATACATTGTTCACCTTGGGCCATCAGCTAGACTATGCACATTTTATAAGTAAATGGGAGATCATAGAAAGGGGAGATCATAACATAATAGGACGACCTAAGGGGTAAGGTTAGAATAGCGAATCCGCACAGAGATTCTTTGGAACTATCATCTTACGATATTAAAAATAAAGAAACCAAGCCAATTTCATCATGAAAGCTTCATTGGTAGCACGCAAATTATTCAACCCAAGACCCCAGTCTCTTTAGGCTGGCATATGGTGTCCCAATTGACCAAATGGAGATTTATTTATGGAGCTCTGTGTCCCCTGCTCAATTTAATCACAAAGTGTCCGAGGGATTTAGGTTGTCTGCATAGCATAAGAAGGTATGGCCTAGAGCACCGATTGACAAAGAGTCACTCTTCCTTCTAGCCATGGACAATTTATTGACTTTCCACCCCCTGACTCGATCCACTATGTAGCTATAGGTTTGCTTATTGACCCGTTGGTGCAGTAATACCCACTTACATACCAAGATCATCATGAGTATGTTTAACCCCACTAATGCCACCGATCTCCCTAACTACCACTACCTGGTCACCTTGGAAGGAGTTGAACCACAAACAGAAAACAATAGTAATGAGGACGAGCTACCAATCCAAATAGGAATCCGGGTATGGGGAGCTGTGAGCAATAATAATTTTCTGTCGTAGGGCGCATTGAAGGAGCTGAGAATGAATCACTCATGCTTTCTCTTCCCCTAGCTCCTGCTGTTAGGACGAATGAATGAACTAGGTTGAGTCTCGTCTCTAGAACCTAAAGGAAAGGTAAATTAGGCTATGGCATCAGTAGCAATTTCCAAAGATTTCGGTTATTTATAAAACATATTAAAATGAAAATAACCCGGCGTAGAACATCAGAAAAGGAAAGAAGGAATGAAGTGCTAAAATTCCTAGTTTGAGAGATGGGAAGAAGAGAATACCTAAAGAAGAAGAAAGACCAGCTCCCAAGTCGTCTTTCAGAAAGGGTGATTGCTCTTGTTGAATCAACTGTTAATTCGGGCCTAAGGCTAATAAGGTAGTAGATGTGGATCTCGGATCAAGGGTAAATGGTTCTTTCTGATTAAAAAAAAAGCACGTGCATGATCCCTAAGGGGCAAGCTTCACTAAGAATAATAAGGAGTCTCCTGCTTTCAGGCTCACAATAAGAAGGGACCGAGGTAGGAATTGAATAAAAAAGGGATAATTTGGAATAATATCTCTTTCATAGACTTTCACGTTGAAATGGAATAATCAATATCAGTCAGTTGAAATGGGATAATCAATATCAGTCAATAGAGTAGAGCTTTCTGTCACAAAGGAAGAAGGAATAAAACACTTATTTAAGAAAGGCTAGCGAGTCACCTCTCGCTCCGGGGATGGGGACGGGAAGAGGATTTGGCTTGGGCATTTTGATAATAGGCTTACTCCTTATGCAAAGAACTCGGACACGTAGGCACTTGATCTTAGAAAGAAGATGAAAGGGTAAAACCAGTAGCTGTGAAAAGAAGTAGGCAGCAAAGAGTGGACGAGTGGTGCTCTGCTCTTCTTGCTCAAGTATATTGAATATAGTGGATGCTTCCCCTTTTCTATTTAGCTATGTCTATCGGAATTGTGAAAGAACAAAAGATCACCTCTATCTAGCTGTCTTTAATTAGTAAATAAAGTACCTGTGGGATTCGACTCTCCTTCCTCTTGATGCGGGGGAAGAGGTCTTTATTGCTTTAAAGCTTGACTTAGAGCACAGATGTGATGACTGCTCTCTCTTTCCGGTTTAGCCTACCATGGGAAGGTACGAGACAAAGCCTTCTTCTTAATAGGATGATGCTGGAACTGTTATCAAGGTCTCACCCTCGAGTCGGGAGATAAAAAGACTCCTGTAAAGGCCCGAGTGAAACGACAAGTGTTTTTTTCAAGAAAGAGTAATTCGATTAAATTGAGCGACAGCGACGAATAACTTAACCATTTGTCCCACCACTTAGTAGCCTCTGCCATCTAAACTCACTTAAGAACTAAAGAACTGCCTGCCTTTTCGTCCCAATTCAGGCCTTGGAAGGAATGCCTATGGACGAATGAAGCTAGGAATGGTTTACCGTGACGAGCAAAGGACAGGGACCAGACTCATAGGAAGTTGATTGAGGAAGGGACCAAGGAGAAGAGAGGGAGTAGCAAGTGAACGAGAGCAGGCATTGCATTGAGAAGGAATGGGATAAGTGGTAGCGAGAGTGAATTCCGAACTAATTAATCTCGGAGCACGAAGCGGATGCTGTCAGAACCTAGCAGCGGACAGGCCAGAGTCGGGCAAAGATAAAAAGAGGGTAAGAGTAGGGCAAAGAGGGTAATAGGAGTCGAGCAAAGAAAAGAGGCCCTGTCTTTCGTGGGTTGAGGTCTTTTAACCATTACCTAAAGAAAATAGTTGAGGGTTGGGCAAAGGAGAGGGACGACTAGTTGGAGGGATCGACCAATAGGTATGAGTGATAACGACGGGAGCGACAGCGACGTGAGAGGCACAACCTTTATCTTCATTGACTACAATTGAATGAAGCAGCGAAGAGTCACCCTCGGCGGTCGACCAGTTCAGGTCATGAGCCTTCAGAGTTGATCCAGCCCGGGCTCTACCCAGGAATTTCCCCCGTTCGGTGCTTTGATCGGATTTAGTTCGCCTCAGTCTTCTTTAGAGACCAACCCGACTGATTGATTGCTATGAGAGAGGTCCAGAGATATTATATTTATCTATAAGCAGAGCGAGACCAGAACGGTAGCGCAGTGATAAGAAGAGGAGGTGGGCACTCTCCATCCGTCCCATTTCTCCGTCCCAATCAATTGGAAGTAGGTAGGCTCAGAAAAAGAATAAGGGCCCGAAGACTAGCAAGGCAAGTAGTGGACCAAATTATCCCTGTGCTTGACTCCTTGGATTAGAGACTGCTCTTTCGAACTTTAAACTAGTGCTTGTCAATTGAGTTATCAGTAGGCTAGCGTTTATTTCTATATATCAATATAGTGACCATTGCTTCGCGTAGCACTTAACCTATGTTTCCAACCTATGCTTCCAATCCAATAAGTAGAGTAGTAGCGAGGCGAAGTCGAATGAGGTCAAGTCGGGTCCCCGCTATATCATTATCTTGGCAGAGCCGTAAAGACGAGAAGACCGCTGTGCAGAGTGAAGAGAGCAAGGATCGGACGGCAGATGGATCTCTTCCTCTTTTCCCATGTTACCAAGCCCCGCAGTGAGATGAAGCTAGTCCAACTGTCCCAAGAGCAGACAGGCCGAGCCCAGATGAGCTTGGTTGGATCTCCTACGAGCGGAAACTGTCCTGTGGGGGCCCTTCTTCTTGCTTTATGAGTATATAAAGAAAGCTCCCTTGTCCCGAGTCTGCTCTGCCTGTCCACGTGTGGCTCCTCTGCTCTTTGGTTACAGCAAGCAGTTGTCCATTGTGCTGGCTCGTTCATTCTACTTTTCTTTTCTGCCACATGTAGCTTCGTTTCAATTGGCCAGATCAAATGTCTGGTCTAAATCAAGTCGGGTCCAAATCAAGTACTTTTACTCTTCTGGTTCTGTAGTTGACGAAGATAGTTAAGAATCGAATTAGACCCGGCACATAAAATGAACGATTTCAAGTGGGCTATTACATCCAACTCACAGCAGGTAAAGTAATAATAACTCCTTCTTTGCTAGTTTTTTCTTTCCTTTGCTAGTTTTTTATTTATTTTTATCCTTCTTTCTTTCTTTCTCTTCCCGGCCCGGCTGCAGGTTTAGTTACGAACGCTATCTTATTACGAACGCTATCTTATTATAATGAAGTGAGTCACTCTTGTCCGGGAGGGTAGGTTCCCTCGTCCCTATTGGAATTCACTGCTGCTGCTGCCTTGCCTCCCGAGTCAATCTATCGTCCCTTCCAATATCGCTGTGCTTTGACGGTAAAACTTTATTGAAGATTCTACCACATTGAAGATTCTACCACATAGTAACGGGTTAAGTAGTAACGGGTTAAGTAGTAACGGGTTAAGTTAAGATTCAGTATGGTGGTATAAATCCAATCACTTACATTTGAGCAATTCGCCATCGCTAGCAAATCGTTTTAAGTTAAGCAGAGGAAGAAGCATGCTAGAAAAAAAGTCCATACAACATATCCAACTCACTCGGGAGCAGCAAGGGAAATAGAGTGAAGGGAGAATGGCTTGTCATCGTCCTTGTCCCTAGCGCCAGACTAGAGGGTATCAAATGTTGTAGTTGAGGGCTCTACCAACGGTAAAACAGAAATGGGCGAGTGATAACGACGCCTGAGGTCTGCCCGTCTTCACTATCGATCCTACCTTCCTCTTGCAGAATATGAGCATTAAATTAAGTAGAATACACCTCCTCTCCGGTTTGATACTATATTACTCTTTCCTATATTCCTCTTTCCTAGTAGAGTTGAATCAGTTCGTTGCTCAAGTCCGAAACTTATTGTCATTCAATTAATTATGTCTCTTATTCATTAATTCACGTATTGTACTCCTTATGCGCTTCCTTCTCAACCGCTCTTTCTATCCCTAAAATGGAATAGCCCTTATTACTAGCCAATTGAATTCAGCCAGTCAGAGATTCACGCATCTCCTTTACTTAACCTAATAGAGCACTAAAGCCAATTCACCCATTCAGCTCAGAGACCAAGGAGGTAACGTGCGCCGGTGGTCTTCTCTCTCTTGTTTAGGAAGCCGAGTAGATTACCCTTCGGAATGGAATAAGAACTCAATGTATGGCACTCGCTACTAAGACTGCTGCTTGAAATGGAAAGGCACACCTCATACGTTCTGTAACGAGGGCTTGCCTATTTATAGCTCCTTTGTTATAGATATCCAGGTATGAAAGATAGCTATTCTTCGCATCTCGAGTATCAAAGTCTCAATAGAATCAGACCATTGGTCTTGTGGCAATATCTCTTGGGATTCAACACCTTTATAACATGCCAAATCCCCTTCCCTTCGTTCAGCTCTTCGCCAGTCGACTATCGTCTCACCTATCTATATCCAGTGGGTACCCTTCGCCACCTTAAAAGTTCAATGAATTAAACTTTTGCTCAGCTCTTCGCCCCTTCACAAAGCTAAATTGGTACCTCCTACGCATCTCTCCGTTCCTTTTCTAAAGATAGATCTTATTCTTCATGGCGTACTTGAATCATTATTAATAAAACTATAAACTAGAATCTATTTATTCTGCAACCATCCACTATGAAGATTATTCGGCTGAGGCATGCGGATAGACCGGAGGAGTGAATCAGATTACACAGACCACTAGATCCAAAGCAGAAGGAGAGGAGCACCCGCAAATAGATCTTGCATAGCCTTGTCCTAAACCAGAGGATTATCGGCACCCAAGATCACTAAACCTTGTGAACTAGTAGGCAGACGGGACATTTGTCCTGAGATCAGCCAGCCCGTGGAAATTATCCTCATCCTCAGGGGAAAGGGTACCTTATCGCAAGAGCAGCGGATTCATCAATCAGTCCCCTTACTAATGGGCATCATTCATGTCCCCTCTTGGATTATTCTCTTCTTTATGTCAAGCTAGATTATCGAAGAAGCCCCGGATTCCTGGGGAGAGGGAAAGAAAGAGGGCCAGTATAAAAACAAATCCAAGGTCGTTGACTCCTCTGATAGGTGAGATGAAAGATAATGTGCTAATCACAAAGAAGATTCTCTGCATGGTCTTGCTCTCTTGCCTTGTGCGGATTGTCCTAGCCATGGGCATAGCTCGAATATGATTCCGAACGTCAGCCCGAGAAGTCACTGTGCTTACCAGATCGAGTAAAGATTCAACAACAAAGTAGATTATTGAAGGTGCGAATGGTCAGATAGTTATGGCTGAAAAGCAAAGTGAAGTACTCAATGAATCAGCAGTGCATTTAGGTTCGAGATGCACTCCTCGGGGCTTCAGTCAATATTATCTTCGTAGGGTATTCGGCAGACTCAATGGCAGAGTAGAGGGATCAGCCTCACCGTTCAGGTCTCCGCGTAGCACTTTACTCTACTTGTCCCTTCCGTTAGAGCGGGCTCATGATATGGTTGCTTGCTTTCTTGCACTCGCTACCAGATCCTCAACCCTAAATCAATAGCTAGACTGATCAAATGAACTTCAGGAATTAACAGAAGAGAGAGAAGTGATAACATACTATTAATATAAAGACTATCCTCTGATCCGCCTAGCCCTATTTTATTCAATTCTAGCCTAGCCCTATTTCTATTCTAAGAGAGAGAGCTCTTTCACCCGCTCCGAATTGACAGCCGAAGACGAAACCCAACAAAGATCATTTTCACGGAGACCACCCATCCTTCTTCCACCTTAGACTGAGCAAAGCATGGCCGGACGTACGCTTGAATTCATCCCGGCTTCTTCCTCCTGTGATCCCCTTCTTATCTTATCTTTATAGGTTGCACATAGCAGCATAGCTCCCTATTTCATTTTAGGCAACCCTCGACCTCTGGATCTATCTCATTCAAGCGAGATCCCTTTCTTTCTCAGTCGTTAGGGCACAGAAAAGTATCGGAGAGGGCCACACTAAATGAAAGAACTTGGACATATCGATAATCAAATTAAAACACTACTACAACTAATTATCACGAGCTCCTTTGATTCAAACACTACTACAACTAATTCCTATAGAAGGAATCGAACCCGTCCATGGTGGAAAGAAATAGGTAAATCAGAGAATAAATAGAACAAAGAAGAAGCTCACATCCAATCTATATTGGTAGGCTGGTAGGTCCGCCCGCAACTTATATATATATAATGAAAGTAAGCTAGGAGTGGGAGCCTGGAATATCACTTTATTATGAGTTGAGCTCTCCTCAAAGATATCTCTCGGCCTTGGATTCAGCCTACGCATTTGCCTCTGCCGCTCAACAAACCCCGTTCGGTGTCTTTTCATTCGGTCCTACTTAGCCGGGTTCTCTTCGCCACTCTTCAATGAACGAAAAACTGTCCTCCTCAGCCACACAAGCACCGAAGCTCTCGAGATGGATTGAAACTCTTTAAAGCACCTATGCCTCTGCAGTAGACGGAGCAAGATTAGTCTTGAACTACTGAACTCTGAAGTCGACTACGCACTCGCAACTACCTATCCGGACTTCCACCTCCTTCTATACTCTCTGAACGGCACTCAACTCAAGTAAGAAATTCAAGTTCCTATGAGCGAGCCAATTCTGAGGATGAGTTCTCCGTTCTTATTAAAGTGAAGCTTCAGGTCGGCTCCTTCACAGCTCTATTAAATCCATATACTATCTCCTACCCCGCTTCACAACTCCTTCCGTTGGTATCGCCGATAACTTATTTTATTGCTACCCGACTTCCGTACCTTGCCCTTAGCATCGCACCGCTCGTCTTACAGCTCCGTGGGCCGAGTCACATCCTCAACCTGATTAGACTAATCCACTGAGACACCGAACTATGATATTATGAGCCATACCTCACTGAGGTGCTTTTCCTCTTCTCTTCCGGGTACGTGGCATCTTCTCTGAACGCTAGCTCCAGTTCTCTTTTATGACCGCTAGCTCCGGTTCTCGTAACGGTTGCTTAGCTCATGTAATTCTTCTCTATTCTGACCAACGCATACGGCTCTCCTTTCCCTATGATCAGGCTTTAGTTTAGATGCGCTGCACTTCTCAGACCTGCTCTTCTTTCCTAGTGTTCTTTCTACCCCTAGTGAGGGAGCTCGTGCAACTGGAAGGACCTACCGGAAGTCGACCCAATACATAGGTGAAATTGGATGAGTCCAGCTTGAAGGGTTGCGTAGTTGGTCATGAAAGCAGGTCTGTCAAAGATTGACAATCTCACGCATGTCTCACCGGCTGAAGTGTGAATTTAACGCATATCTCAATACTTAATACTCCTATGATCTCGTGTTCAAAACAGCCAATTTAACGCATTGCATTGCATACCTATCATCTCGTGTTCAAAACTGCCAATCTAATGCAGGCTCATGAGAGCTAGTGTCATAAGTTGACATGATAGTGCTGGTAGCACCTATTTCATCAGAGCCCCTGAGCTACTGTGCTTTTCTGCATACCGCTCCTTCTTTCTTTCTGTCCTTCGTACCGCTCTGTGGGATGAACTGCCTACTCTGCAACTCCCCTGCTCTACTGGCTTCAACTTCTACCATCCTCACTTTATCTGGTCTTTCCTAAGCTTCTTTCTATTAGGTGACTATTGATATTTGAAAAGAAAGAACTAAACTTACTTAAACTAAGTTGTTGAGCTAAGCAAGCAAACCGCGTCAGTAAACTGAGAGACTAGATTACACTTATTATATAGCTTCACTCTGAACCTCTTGTTGTGAACCCCGCTCTGTGGGATGAACTGCCTTTCACTCATCCTTCATTCATGTACCCAACTCTGCCTGTCAAAGCTAGCTGGCCATACCCCTGACCTAGTATTGGATTTGAACCTACAACAACTTATCTTTTCTTTCTGATTCAACAACTGATAAGCTAATAACTGATTATAGCTGCTCTCTACTTGACTTATGATTATTTAATAGTTTTTCGTCAACCTCACTTATCAAACATAGTGGGCTTGACTCCTTACATCATAGCATGAGGCTTCCCTATCACTCGCTCCAGTCTGAAGCTTCCCTCCTACGGTAGGCAAGATCAATGGTGGATTGATTAAGATAGAAATTCTTCTCTGGACTGGCAACTCTTCTCAGTTTATTTACCCTCATCTCACTCGCAACTTCATTCTACTGATCCTCTAAAACAAGAGTATTGCCTCTACTATCCTAAGACTAGAATTGGAAATCCTAACCTCTACTCTGCCATTGAGTCTGCAGCGCCTCCGCATTGATTGGATCCGGGATGGGAATCCAACCCTAACCTTCATTCTTCGACTGACCGCACCGCCTAGTTAAGTGATTAGACCTCGGCCTCTTTTCTATAACCTTAGCTCTGCACCTTCTCAGCGAGTAAGATCTTGCTTATTAATAAAGGAAAAACCCTATAATAAAAGTATATTTGGCAATGGGAATAGAGAATCTACTTATCGAGAGTCTACCATGCCTGCCATCATTGAGTATCCTCTGCCCGGACATATTGTGAGAGTGTTTCTGGAACGGAGCGTAGGAAGTCAGCAATTTAGCTTCTTTCTTCGCCTTTATTATTGGTCCAGGCATGACTTGCAACTCACACTTTCACTCAACTATATTGAATTGAATCTACTTCCTCCTACCTCTTCAACTCACTTTTCTTAGTCTGCTTCCTCTACTCACTTTTATTAGTCTCCCTCAGCAACTGACTTGTACTTTTATTAGTCTCCCTCCTCTACTGCGTAGTGGGATTCACATTCACTACCGTTGAGTTCAGGTCTAGCGTATAAGATTCTTCTACAACTACTGGAGATGGCAGTCATCTTTCCAGAGTAGGATTGGAAGGATATGAGGACACGACCTTGCACTCCCTCTTATTGCTTCCCGGAGATTAGTTCAGTTCAGCATGGACTGATGAGCCTACCTTTGCACCTGAATTCGATGAGCCTACCTTTGGACTGCACCTGAATTAATCGACTGAGCCTTCGACGGTAGCCTGCACTGCACCTGAATTAATCGACTGAGCCTTCGACCTCACCTCCCTTTGGTCGCCATATCAAAGCACCGCTAGGCTGGGTAAATCTCCTTGCACCACTACTTATCCAGTCATATGGGACTAAATGGAACTTCCTTAGCCTCTCTACCTGCCTTCTGAGTCTCACTGCCTTCTGAGCCTCCTCACCGATGCAGCTTTCCCTCTTCTCTTGGTCACTCAGCTGACATTCACTCATTAGAATAAGTCAAGCAACATTAACTCTTTTATAGCCCTCCTCTCGTTCCACCTATCATTCTCGACGTGTTCGCACCTCTGGTTTATCACTGTAGCGTTTTTTTACTTGAGCACTTGCTGGCCTTCGCATCATACCCTTCTTACTTTCTATGGTTCCAAAGCATCTTCGCAGACGATTCCGAGCTCTCCTACTGCTCATAGTGAACTCTTCCCCTTGTGCTATGCTTTCTTTGGATTCCTCTGCCCTTTACGTCGTTCATGGCAATCTTCCATTCACTCTACTTAAATAGTGCCTCACCACACAGCTCCATGGGCACTGACTGATTTGACTATAAACCCTTCCCTTGCATCCGAAGCTAGGCATGCGATTCCCGATGCTTGATACCTTTTCCAACCTTAACTCGAATGAATCTACCCTGTCTCTTATGAATCTCCAATGCTTTTCCCTACTATACTAAGCTAAGACTCGAATTGAATGGTGGGGTATCTACCCTTCTTCTTGGATCTCTTCCTCACTCTCTCTAGCTGCCTCCCCACTGTGCTTGTCCTACGCCACTCCTTTCATTGGTATCGCAATCCCCTTATCTTTGCTTAACTCGATGTCAGGAGAAAATGCACCTCCCGAAGAAAAGCATGTAGAAGCTCACATGTATAGGACCTCTATTGTCCGCTAAGGTCTTAGCTTCTTTCTTGGTGCTTGAGCGAGACCGAAAGAGTAGTGTGATAGGATGGTCATCCATACCTGCACAGGCTACAGACTCCTTGAGGTGCGAGAGAGTCGCAAAAAGGGATTAATATGAGGCAGTAGGTCCGGACTTGGCACTAGCCGGTAGAGCTTCCTATCATCAGCCGATCGGGGCTGTTCGCCTACTTAGTGAGTCGTGCTGCTTTGGGTGAATCCCCTGCCTGTCCTCAGCTCATTGCCATAGGCAGTCCAGCTTCGGGAGGAGCCATAAACTAAGATAAGAGAAGAGAGAAAGAAAGAAGAGAGAATAGGATCTCCCACAGCACTTACGATCAAGCCTCTCCTTCATGGTCTTGCACACACTATTAGAGAGTCATTCCATTTAGAGGAGGACAGGTGGAACGCCGGCGGGGAAGTGAACTTCCAAGAGGTGAGGGAAAGAATGAAACTTATTTGGTTTGAGGTGAGGGAAAGAATGAAACAGCTGCATAAGCTGAATACCCCATGAAAGAGGGCACCAGCAACTAATAGTGAATATCCCGAAGTACGAGCCTCTCCTTGTCAGTCTAGTTCCGGCGTTGGTGGAGCAACTTAACATTCTTTTCTTTCTTAGTTCGGGTTGGTTTAATTCTATCCCTTCTAGTGGTGACCACCATATTCAGTCTTAGTGGTGCCTGGTCCGCCGATGACTTAAAAGAAAGGCACTTTGACTTCAAGGAGAATAATCCGCGAATGACGCCACCGAAAAGCTGCCAATCAACATGAGCTACGGGAAGAGATTCATATGTAACACCTACTCGGACTCTACAGGTACAGGATGAACTGCAGCCGGCGTATTATCATTAACAACTGGTGCTCCGCCTCGAACCCCACTTCTGATATGGCAGATCTGTCTACTAGTAGCTCACACTTTCCCAGCCGGGAGATGCCTAGCCGACTAGGCCAGACACTCCCTACAGACTGTTAGCTCCATTGGAGTATTTTTGACTCCCGTAGCAAAGTAAGAGTTAGCAGCATTTGTTTTATCTCCCTCCGGGCAAGACTCAATCACCTAATCCAGCCCGAGCTCTACTTAGCAGCTATCGGAACCAGTACTAGGCACTTAGAGATCCCAGGTCAGGGCAAAAGGTGGGAGGTCTCAAAAGTATAAAGGGTATTGGACCAAAGAGATTCCCATTAGTCACTTCAATTATCAGTTTTATTCTCGCTTCAACGTGCTACTAAGCTCAAGAACCATTCCTCCATTTCAGCTCTTTCTCCAACAAGATGCACTCTTTAGTGAGCTTTCCTTCGCATACGATGCCTAGCTCTCCAACAGCTCCTATTGAACATCAGTGCTTTTATCCCTTCGCATACGATGCCTATCTCTGCAGTGCTTTTTCCTCAGCTTTCTTTGTATTCCAGATGCCTGACCGCAGCATGGTGAATAGCCGTCACTGACTGATTTCACTATCACCACCTTGCATGGTAAGCTAGGAGTGCTCCTCCATTTGCTTGATACCTTCTCCTACCCAAACTCGACAGAATGGACCCGGTCCCCCTCTTATGAATCTCCAAAGCATTACCCGACGTCACTAAGCTCAGACTCGAATTGAATGGTGATTTTCAGTTGTGCTATCCCCATCTTCTTTTCTTGATTTTGTGTTGTGCTCTCCCCTTCTTCTTTTCTTGATTGGGTTGTATCCTTTCTTTCCTCCCTGGCTTCCAGCGCACTGTGCTTGTCCTACGCCAGTGTCATCCGCTCCTTTATTTTTTCTCATTGGTATCGCAATCCCCTCATCTTTGCTTCTAGTGCAGGTCTATCGTATCTTTAGTTCTAGACCTCTCTTCCCGTGCACTCCTTCTCTTACCCGAGTGACTCATCTGCTAGCATTTACCATTGCTTCTGATCTTTTAGCTCGTTTTAGCCGGGAGAAAAACTCTCATTGCTTAGCCTCAAACTATCATTGCTCCTCTGCCCGGGTAAGGGCTCGTTAGGTGTTTTAGTAAGTTCTTTATTTTTTGTCCGCCCTCACATTCTTTATTTTAGTAGAGGAATTAATGAACTATTTCCCCTTTACTATATAGTCTATATATGAATGATGGTATGTAGAGAAGATAATTGTATATAAGTGAAGATGATAAGAATGAACTCCTTAATTCATGTTCTTTCTAGAAAGTTGCTCGAGAAAGCGTAGCCCAATAGAGCAAGGCCTAGAGTGGACCAAGGTCCCGCCTTGCCGGTCTCCTAAGCCTAAGACACTTTCAGGAAAGCTCAAAAGTTCACTCAAGTGCGGGATCTGCTATATGCTTAACACATGCAAAAAGCTAAAGTTTTTGTAAGGGAGGAAAAGATTGAATGGCCTAAGAACAATTGGGGAGGGTACTACTACTCATTCTTTATAGTCAGAGGCAAAAAGGCAGAGTAAAAAAACGGAAATGATAGTTTTTTCCCTCCCGGCTGGGAAGCTATCCCTGTTGTCCTGTTGAAAGAGGGTTTCACATGTGTTATCTCCTCTTAGTAGCTTGAAGAAAGGAAGCAAATTGAAGGAAGAGGAATGAAGTCCCTCGTCTTTGGATATGAGTTTGGATGGGACTCGAAGGCCGAAGCCAGCTGTAATAGTAGAGTCAGCCCCGAAGGCACGTGCGGATACTGTGTTAACCACGGCTTTCAGAGGTTCTGCCCAAGAAATAACAAAACAGGAAGCAAGAACTGCCCGGTTCAAGAGTTTATAAGCATAAGCAATTGTAGCAGATTGTACGAATTACTACAGTTTAGGAGCGGAGAGTTCATGATAATCTTTCTATATGTAAGGAATCTCTGTTGTTTCTCTATAGCTTTTTTCAGAGGAATGCCACTAGTAGGAAGCGGAGACCTAGCAAGGACTGCCCCGAGGGAGACTGCATTTACTTTATATATATAGCACTCGATCAAGCTCGTAATCTTTGTGATGGAATGAAGGAAGAGTGAGGTATGCTCCAATATGAGTGAAGGTTTTTATTGAATGAGGTTGGAACGGAGTGAATCTAATTCCACTAGCTCCTACTTGATTAGATAAGGGCAGCCATTTAATGAGGTGATATATATTGCTCCAACTTGATTAATGAAGCTCCAACGCTAAGTTCCGGATAATGAATTATGGTTCTTCTTGCTTCTTGACGAGAGAGTTTTCCCTCTCCATCGGTACACTTTAATGAGCTGCTTAGGTCAGATTCACGGTTTTATCTATATGATGCGGGTACTCTTTTTCTTGCTATATGGGCTAAACTGATTGTTCGCTCCTTGCTTGGTTGCGGGTCTTATCGCTCCTTGCCTGGTGTAGAGGATTAGCATACCCTCATACCCATCTATCCTCACTCGGTGGTTGGATACGTCACCTCTTTACTGGACCTATTACTTTTGTCTGTGCTTTTGGACTTATTACTTTTTACTTGTCTGTGCTTTTGCACTTATTACTTTTTACTTGTCTGTGCTTTTGCACTTATTACTTTTTTACTTGTCTGTGCTCGTGCTTTTGGACTTATTACTTTTTTACTTGTCTGTGGAACTAGAGTAGAAGAATGTACCTTGGAGCTAATGAACTCTACCCTTCGTCAACGGAATCTGTTCTTTTTACCGGATTATCAGATTCGGGAATGGAGGAGTATTGGTGGATTATCAGCTTGGACTCTAAGTTTGGTGAGCCCGGTAAGTTCTTTCATTTATCATTCCTCAGAGGTGTGGAGATCTGCCTCTGTCCCAAGTGCAAATGATCTGCTCTGGTATCTGCTATCCTTCTTGTCTCAGCGTGAACTATTCTATTATTGATTCTCTCTACTCTCTCTCAACTATTCTATTATTGATTTTTTCTACTCTCTCCTATATAAGCAATAAGTGTTTGTTCAAACCCAGCTAGTTCAATCCCCCTATAAAGAGTGTAATCTAGTCAATTTTATAAAAGTCGAGTTCCTAAATTGATTGATTAGAAAAGTCGAGTCAAAAAAGAAAAAACCCATCAGCATTTATGGCCCTAGCCATTCACGACTGATCTTAATTATTTGAAAAGTCGAGTCAAATTTAAACTTAGGGAAAATCCAATTTTAATGGTTTGTCGCAAAAAAGAATAGTTGTTTATTTGATAAAGAAATTTAAATGATTTGATAAAAGCGAATTTAGAGATTATTTGATAAAGAAATTTAAATGATTTGATAAAAGCGAATTTAAAGAGATCAACTTTTTCAAACTTCTGGAACTCTGCCTTAGGCAAATCCAGATTCAGTGAAAGTGCCGCAAATTTGATTTGATAAAAGCGAATTTAAAGAGATCAACTTTTTGGAACATTTCCTTATAGAAATTCCGGTTAGGCAAAAAAGACGGGGTTTTCGACTTCAGTCGAAGGCAAGCACCCACCACACGAGACATTCAAGCACCCCGAAGCAGAGCTACAGGAAGTAAACGTACTTATTGCTACTAAAGAGTCAAACCTGCTCCTAAAGCTGCAAGTACTACCACGAAGAGAGCTAGAGGAAGTAACCGTACATATTGCTGATAAAGAGTATACCACTTTCGTAGCTACTTATGATGGGGCGAGCCCAGCTAAGGCTCTCATAAGTAATCATAGCCCCGTGGACGTAGTACACACTTCAGAGCCAAAGATATATTTCAATCCGAGGCCTACGGTCGCTACCAAAACTAATTACGCACTTCTACTTCTACTTTTGAGGTACGTCACGCACTTCTACTTTTGAGTAGAAATGAGTAGCCAGTAATTAATTCTGCGAAGGGAGTACTACTTCTATGATCATTATACTTCACACTTGAAGCAGTTTTTAGCTGCTTTTTAGTAGCGGATTTTGATGTTGTTTTCCTTAGTAAGTCCTTAAGGCAAAAGAAGTCAATTTGTACATCAATTTCTTAAGGAACCCCGGTTGGTGGTTTATTGGGGGAAAGAGGATTCGTTGGCACAAACGAAGACTCTGGTCTTGGGCTTTTGAGTCTTGAGTTGGTGCTTTTGTTGGTCTTGCAGGCTTTTCGGGGCAAGACACTTTGAGTAGTGTACAGATATAGGATAGAAAGAGACTTATGTCCTGGTGCCGGTGAAGCTTATGTCCTGTTGCCGGTGAGAGGTCACCCCGAAGGGGATACCGAGGTAAAGGTACAGTTAGTACAACACGAGGACGGAAAGGAGGGACCAAAGTACAAAACAAAGTCAGGAAAGTCAGGATAGAATTTGCAGAAGTACAAAGTAGGGGCCCAGCCCAGGGGCAAAAACCAATTCTACAGCCACAATTGTACCCTTCCCTTCGCTCAGCTCTTCGCCAATTCGACTAACGTCTCACCTATCCAGTGGGTACCCTCTCGCATAATATTCGCTCGAGCTCTATCGGGGATACCCTTCCTTTAGTCAGACGTCACTAGCGTTCGTCCCTCAAAACCTCGGTTGGAGCTACTAAGGCAACAGTCGTGCCCGGAAAAGAAATAAGTACTTTGAGGGCCATTCACTCTACGGGTAAAAGTACGTAGGATACTAATCAAAAGCCAATTTACCTAGGCGAGTCACAGAAGAGCTACTTAGGTAGGTAGATCCAGATAGAGGATTAGGTACTACAGATAGATTAGGTGGTACAGTTAGGTGGTACAGATAGGTGGTACAGATAGAAGAACGGTTTACGGGTAAGGGTTAGGGGTTCCAGTTTCCAGTGTCAATTTTCCAGTGTAAATGTCCTGGTACAGGTAGGGCTTAGGTTTAGGGGTTATACGGGTTCCAGTGTCAAAATGTACAGGTCCGGGTAGGACTCTAGTAGTTCTCTTTCAGGTAATTTTCTTCCCATCGACAGGTATGTTGCCTAATTCCAGATAGAGGTACCGTTCCTTTCCTTGGGTTGAAACTATACGTACAATCGAGGGTACAAATTTGTACAACTAATAAAGGAGGGTACAGGTAAGAACTAGAAAAAGAACCACACAGGTAAGAATAAGAACTAGAATAAGTAGAAAGAAAAGAAAGAACCATACAGGTACGCGTTGAAAACGAACGCAGAGGCCATTAAATAGAGCTAGAAACCTAGAGAAGGGGTCTCGTGGGTCAACCTTGGGACTCTAAGCAGTTAAGGTAACGAAATAGCCAGGTAAGTAAGCAGATAAAGGAATATCCTAACCATACAAAGATACAGGAATAGACTAACCAAATGGGGCAAAGTACGCGAACCAATAGAAAAGCAGCTGAAGGGACACAGATAAAGGAATAGACAGGTAAGGTACACAGATACAGCAATAGCATACCCACAGGGGAGTTAGAAGAAGGGGGTAACCATACATACTAAAGAGTAGTTCTATACAACCGACAACCGATGAGAAATCGACAACTACTGAGAAAGAGCATGTCCATATACAACAGATGAGAAATCCAAAACTACTGATAACATGGTACAACCGATGAGAAGATAAAGAGTACTGACAAGGACTTACACAGCGACAACGGATCAGAAAGAGTAGACTGACACAGACTTTACATCTAAAACTCCTGAGAACAAGGACTTAACATCCACACGGACTTAACAGATACAAAAGCAGATAAAGAAACCGACCCTTTGGGGTTTGAGTTAGATAGATAGAGAGTTAGGGCTTTTAACTTTAAGAGAGACTTACCCCTTTTCACTCAGAGAGAGTGAGCCCTTTTGAGTTGCAGATACAGAGAACGCGCACTTACACTTATCTTATACAGAGTACACTTATCTTATACAGAGAAAACGAACACAGCAGGGGTTCAGAGATGCTTGCACTTCAGGCTTTGAGTTTCAGATAGGGAAAGGGTTAGCCCCTTTGAGATACAGATACAGAAACAGCCCACTCAGGGTTTCACTTATGGTTTACATTATACTTTAGGAGACTGACCGTGTATATGAAACTTTCCTTGTACAACGGAAGCTTAAAAAAGAGAGCTTACCCTAGAACAGAGGGAACAGGTAAAACAATACAAAGAAATAAAAGATAGGAACTTGCAGATTTAGAGAACAGATAACATTCCTCAGAGTCAGAATCAACAGAAGATTCAGAATCAACAGATAACATTAAAATTACAATAGCATAACAGATCCAACTAGAGCAGATCATCGAAATAGGCAGAGTCAGAATAAACGCACACAGCAACAGCAGAGGTTTCCACTTCAGGGATTTCACTTATGGGAACGGTTGAAGTTACCCTGTCAGTTACATGCGCACTTAAAGGTTTCACTTACAGATAGGACCTTCCTTCAGGATTTCAATTAGACTGAGGGTTTCACTTACATACTGAAGAGACTTGACACTTCACCGTTTCACTTAGAAGAACAGACCTAGGGGTACTCGACATAAGGAAACTTAGGTGTTCCAGATACCAGATAGAGGAAAGGTTTAGGGGTACTCGACATAGAGGAACGACTTAGGGGGGCCTCGAGATAGAGGAAGACTTTTGGGGGTAAGGGTTACAGTAAAAATAGTACACACTGGAAAATTAAAAACAGGGGTTCCACCTTCACTAAAGGGGTAATCTAAAATAAAAAAGAGTAGCTACTGCAAAGCAAAAACAGGGGTTCCACCTTCAGTAAACCTTACAAAGTACAACGAGCTAGAATAACCACCGAAAGGGGTTAGGGAAGTATTAGGGAAGTAAAGGTCCTAAATAAAAGGAAGGAAAGAATTGCCACAAGTACGGGCCCAGGTCGCACTCAAAAACTAATTCTACGGCAACGCACCCTTCCTTTAGTCAGACGTCACTATAATGATCGTTCGTCCCTCTCCCAATAGTTTGACTCGACTTTTATAAAGTT